>OU896716.1:23867024-24049198 GCA_918026855.4 Phaedon cochleariae
AATAGTTTTGAAGATATTATTTCCGTCTCCCAAATGTTTGCCTGGACAGACTCCACAAAAGTCTTGACTTGGTTAAATAATTCCCCCCACAAGTGGGCAACTTTCGTCTCCAATCGAGTGACTCAAATACAGGAAAAAGTTCCCTCATCTCTTTGGAGGCATGTTCGAGGAGAAGAAACCCGTGCAGACCCTGCGTCGAGAGATCAAATTTCCTCAGAATTACTCGACAATGAGCTATGGTGGGCAGGGCCTCCATGGTTGAAGTTACCTGATTCGGAATGGCCTAGACAACCGCTGCTAAATTTCGAAACGGAAGAGGAGAAGAGAAAAATCATTTCGATTCCTGCTGTTGTCAGGGATCCTTTCAATGACAATCTCCACCGTTTCCCCTCTCTCAATAAGATACAACGTATCATTGCTTATACTCTCAGGTTCATCTATAATATAAGACACCCAGACTCCCGTAAGATTGATCACCTCTCTGAAGAGGAAATGGAAGAATCGCTCTGGGAATTGGTGGAGCAGGCTCAGAACGCTGTTTTCTCCAACCAAATATGTCTTCTCCATAAGGAAAAAGTGCTCCCTAAAATGTTGAGGAAGCTCAATCCCTTTGTTGACGAAAAGGGGATCCTCAGGGTGGGCGGTCGTCTGGTTAACTCTTCTTTTTCGTTTGAACAGAAGCATCCTGCACTTCTTCCCAACTCACACCGAATCACTTATATTATTATTGAAAATACTCATGCAAAATATCTTCATCCAGGTATACAAACCCTGCATAATCTACTAGTTCAACGTTATTGGATTCCTTCACCTAGAAGAACTATTAGAAAAGTAATATCTAATTGTTATAGGTGTTTCAGGTTTAACCCTTCATCAGTTCAACCTCTTATGGGAAATTTGCCACTTTTTAGAATCTCAAAACTCAAACCATTTGCTCATGTTGGCGTTGATATGGCAGGTCCATTCACTACTACTCTTGGTAAATCTCGTGGTGCCAAGACATATAAATCATACAAATGTATATTTGTGTGTATGGCTACCAATGCTATTCATATAGAGCTCGTTTCTGAGATGACATCAGAAGCATTTCTATCTGCTTACGCAGATTCATATCTCGTCGTGGCCGTTGCAGTCACATATATAGTGATTGCGGCAGTAATTGTGTGGGTGCCTCCAAATATTTGAACTCGATCATGGAATCAGCTGCGGCTGAAGAGCGAATTGTATAAATAATTATTCATTCATAAATTGTTATTCAAAATTGCCTCTTTACTGGAGAATATATATCATCCTGTAGACGACAGACAAGTTATAAGAAGAGATTTTCAACAATTCATAGCTAGAATTGAGAGAAATTCGAGCTCAATCATCGTTGAAAGATTACAAGAAGCCTCATTTATCGATATAAGATGGATCAAGGTGACAATCCAAACGAAAAAATTCAAATTTTTCCTGCGTCACAACCTAGACGAATAAACATAAGTGAAGCAGAAAACAAGTCAAAAACTCAGGAAAGATGGTATCAAGAGTATCAATTCTATGTTGCAGCATCAGGGATTCATCAATTACCCAAAGAAATGCAAGTAGGAAATTTAATGAACTGCTTGGGACCAGAGATTCTTGATATATTTGAGTCATTTGAGCTGACCGAAGTGGAAAAAAATGATCCAGAAATAATAATAAGGAAATTTTCAGAAGAATTTGATGAATCACATCAGTATCAAACGTACAATACTTACGTATTCTTCAATACTAATCAAGAGGATGGTCAATCATTTGAAAACTACCTCATTGATATCAAAATGAAGATTAAACTCTGTGATTTCAATACAGTTCAAAACAATATGACCCTTGAGGACCGCTTACTACGAGATAAACTGATTTTGGGAGTGAGGAGTAGTAAAGTCAGAGAAAAACTACTGAGTGATCCAAAATTAGATTTTACAAAGGCGATCAGTATTTTTAGAGCAAGTGAACAAACTTCTGAGCAACTACCTCATATCACTGGATATTCCAAGATGTTTGATGCCATCAAAGAACATCAAGAACTGAAAAACAAAACAAAAATTTCAGAATTGTTTTTCTGCAGAAGATGTGGTACTAAACATGGAATACGTCAGTGTCCAGTGTACGACAAGAAATGCGAATGTTGCGGAAAGAAAGGACATCTAACAGAAAAGTGTTTCAAGAATAAAAAGGAAAAGAAGAAATTCTCTAATCAAGTAGAAGTAGGAAGTGAGACTACAGAAGACGAGTAAGAAGAATTCAATCTACACCTCCATTCAATATTTTCATCAAATACAGATGACGACGACTGGTTGGAGACGATCAAAATTGAAGGAAAAAATATAACAGTCAATTAAGATACTGGAGCCAAGACCAACGTAATGCCCAAAAAATATATACCAGAACTTGATATTGATATGAAAAAGTCTAATATCAAAAATATCATTAGCTTCAATCAAGAGAAAACAAAAGTGTTGGGTAAAATCAACACTAATTGCTTGGCAAAAGGAAAACAATTTATGATAGAATTCCAAGTTGTGGATTTAGACACAATACCAGTTTTGGGGGATAAAGCCTGTGTTGAACTCGGATTGATTAAACGAATTCATCAAGTAGTAAATTCTTCTGATAGTGAAATTTATAAAGGACTTGGCTGCTTCAAGAATTTCGAATACAAATTGGAGTTCCGCGAGAATCCTGTTTTCAGTATTCATCCCGCAAGATCAATTCCACATAGAATTCGTGACGAAAGCAGAGCTGGACAATATGATAAAACTAGGTGTGATAATCAAGCAAGACAGTCCTACTCCAGTTTCAAGCAATTCGGTTATAGTCAAAAAAGGTAAGAAATTTAGAATTCGTATGGACCCAACAGATCTGAACAGGAATATTCTTCGTAGACATTATCCATTGAGTACCATTGAAGAAATTCCAGCAAGAATTGAAATTTCGACTTGGTTCACTATTTTTGATTGTAGAAGAGGATTTTGGCAGGTTTAGGTTTCAGAAGAGTCTGTGAAATATCTAATGTTTTCAACTCCGTGGGGCAGATATTCTTATCAACGACTTCCTTTTGGGTTGTGTTCTGCTCCAGAAGTTTTCCAGAATCTGATATCATCAATTCTTCAAAAATTCAAGAACGTAGAGGTATCAATGGATGATATACTAATTCACGCTACTTCAGTGGAAAATTTAGATTGCTGACCAACAAAGTGATGAAGGAGCTATTTGAAAAAGGAGTAAGATTGAATAAAGAGAAATGTCAGTTTGATGAACAATCGATCAAATTCCTTCGCCACATAGTAACTAACAAAGGACTCAAACCAGATGCGGACAAGATTGATGCTATTTATAGATTGGAAATGCCAACAGACAGAAAATCACTTCGAAGACTTCTAGGAATGGTGACATATCTTTCAAAATTCATTTCGAATTTATCAGAGATAACTGAACCTCTAAGACAACTTTCAACAAAAAATGTTGAATGGTGTTGGTGACATGAACAAGAAGTGGCATTTGAAACTATCAAGACTAAATTATGCAGTTTGCCTGTACTGAAGTATTACGATGTTAATAAGAACAACATTCTGTCAGTTGACAGTAGTTCTTTTGCTATGGGAGTTACTTTACTTCAGGATGGACATCCAATAGCATATGCTTCAAAAGCACTCTCACTAGCTCAGCAAGCTTATCCACAGATAGGGAAAGAAGCTTTGGCAATAAGATTTGGTTGTCAGAAAGTCCATCCTCTCATATTTGGTGAAGAAGTATTAGTTGAAACTGATCACAAGCCATTGCTATCGATTTTCACCAATTGCTGATGCTTCAAGTCGTGATGTTGACAATGTTCCTGAGGATGAAAATGAAAACGAGCTTGAAATAAATCTGATTCTACCGATAACTGTGCCGTGGGGAAAACAAATAAGTGAAGAAATAAATAAGAGTGATAAACTCAAAAAGCTGAAACTTGTAATAGAGAATGGATGGCCTGATTCCTGCGATGAGCTAAAGAATTTTGGAACTTCCGAGATGAACTTCCAGTTTATGAAGGTTTGATATTCAAGGGAGATAAAATCCTTATCCCATCAACCTTGAAATATAAAGTTTTACAACTGATACATCAAGTTCATTTCCAATTGCTTCAATAGTGTCCATGTTAGATGATAGGATACAGAGATAGAGTGTGAACTCCGATGCAGTCGATGTATCTTTATTTGCCTATTGTACTTCATATATACCCCCCAAAATCGTCTTATATGATCACTGCGATCATATCTGCTTCAACTGTATGCATGTCAGAAGCTAGACTGCAGAGTTAATGTGTAAACATAGTGGTAGTCGAAGTTTCTTGTTCTGCAAGCTGTGTGCGTTATACCTGCTTGGAAGTCTTCTCGTATGGTCATGGCGAACTTGTCTGCTTCAATAGTGTTCATGTGAGATGATACGATAGAGAGATATAGTGTGCACAACGATGAAATCTATGTATCTTCATTTGCCTATTGAACTCGTTGAATACTCTTCAGAGGCATCTTATACGGTCACTGCAATCGTATCTGCTTCAACTTTTTGCATGTCAGATGCTAGACTGCAGAGTTACAGTGTAAACATAGTCGGAGTCGAACTTTCTTGTTCTGCAAGCAGTGTGCGTTATACCTGCTTGGGAGTCGTCTCGTATGGTCATTGCAAACTTGTCTGCTTCAATATTGTCCATGTGAGATGATAGGATAGTGAGATATAGTGTGCACAACGATGAAGTCGATGTATCTTCATTTTCCTATTGTACTCGTTAAGTACCCTTCAAAGTCATCTTATACGGTCACTGCAATCGTATCTGCTTCAACTGTATGCATGTCAGATGCTAGACTGCAAAGATACAGTGTAAACATAGTCGAAGTCGAAGTTTCTTGTTCTGCGAACTGTATACGTTTTACCCGCTTGGAAGTCGTCTTATATGGTCAATACAATCTTGTCTGCTTCAATAGTGTCACTGAAGATGATAGGAAAGAGAGATATAGTGTGCAAAACGATGATGTCGATGTATCTTCGTTTGCCTATTGTACTCGTTATATACCCTTCAAAGTCGTCTTATACGGTCACTGCAATGGTATCTGCTTCAACTGTATGCATGTCAGATGCTAGACTGCGGAGTTACAGTTTAAACATTGTCGAAGTTTCTTGTTCTGCGAGCTGTGTGCGATATACCTCATCAGAACTCATCTCATATGGTCACTGCAATCGTATCTGCTCCATCTGTATGCATGTTAGATGCTAGACGGCAGAAATACAGTGTGAACAAAATCGGAGTCGAAGTTTCTTGTTGTTCCAACTGTATGCGTTATACCCACTTGGGAGTCGTCTTATATGGTCAATTCAGACTTGCCTGCTCCAATAGTGTCAATGTAAGATGATAGGATAAAGAGATATAGTGTGCGAAACGATGAAGTCGATGTTTCTTCGTTTGCCTATTGTTCTCGTTATATACCCTTCAAAGTCGTCTCATACGGTCACTGCAATGGTATCTGCTTCAACTGTATGCATGTTAGATGCTAGACGGCAGAGTTACAGTGTAAACAAAGTCGATGTCGAAGGTTCTTGTTGTGCAAGTTGGGTGCGTTATTGCCGCTTGGAAGTCGTCTTATATGGGCATTGCGAACTCGTCTGCTATGATAGTATCCATCTGAGATGTTAGGATAGAGAGATAGAGTGTGCACACCGATGAAGTCGATGTATCTTCATCTGCCTATTGCACATGCTAAATACCCATCAAAGTCGTCTTATATGGTCACTGCGATCATATCTGCTTCAAATGTATGCATGTCATATGCTAGACTGCAGAGTAACAATGTAAACATGGTCGAAGTCGATGTTTCTTGTTCTGCAAGCTTTGTGCATTATACCTGCTTGGAAGTCGTCTCATATGGTCAATGCGAACTTGTCTGCTCCAATAGTGTCCATGTGAGATGATAGGATAGATAGAGAAATATAATGTGTACGACGGTGGAGTCTATGTATCCCCATTTGCCTGTTGTACTCGCACTATACCCTCCAGAGTCGTCTTATATGGTCACTGCAATTGTATCTGCATCAACTGTATGCATGTCAGATTCAAGAGTGCAGAGTTACAGTGTTAACATAGTCAAAGTCGAAGTTTCTTGTTCTGCCTGCTGTGTACGTTTTACCGCTTGGGAGTCTTCTTATATGGCCAATGCAAATTTGTCTGCTTCGATAGTGTCAATTTGGAATGATAGGATAGAGAGATATAGTGTGCACAACGATGAAGTCGATGTATCTTCATTTGCCTATCGTACTCGTTATATGCCCTTCAAAGTCGTCTCATACGGTCACTGCAATCGTATTAGCTTCAACTGTGTAAATATAGTCGAAGTCGAAGTTTCTTGTTCCGCCTGTTGTAATCGTTATTTTGATTCAGGGAACACTAGACAATGTCTATCTATACGATGTATAACCAACTTATTATCAAGATTGATAAATTCGAAGTTTTGGCGAACACGCCGGTTTACCGACTCTTGATTGTTGGAATCGAAGTTTTTGATGGATATGAAAAAGTATAGTAATCCACTCGCATATAATGAGCTGTCATATATACTTCTTGAATGGGCATTCAAGATGCTAGAATGCAAAGTTACAAAGTAATCATAGTCGAAGTCGAAGTTTCTTGTTTTGCCTGTTGTGTGCGGTATAACCGCTTCGATGTCGTTTCATATAATCGTTGCGAACTTATATGCTCCAGAGGTATCTATGTGAGATGATAGAATACAGAGATACAGTGTTCAGACTGATGTTGTCAAAGTATCTTCACTTGCCTATTGTTCTCGTTATATGTCCTTCGAAGTCGTCTCATATGGTCAGTGCGATCGTACCTGCTATTGCTGTCAGATGCAAAATTGCGGAGTTACAGTGTAAACATAGTCGGAGTCGAAGTTTATTGTTCTGCCTGTTGTGTGCGTTATACCCGCTTCGATGTCGTCTCATATGATCGTTGCGAACTACCATGCTACGACGGTATTCATGTGAGATGTTACAATTCAGAGATACAGTGTGCAGACTGATGTTGTCGGAGTATCTCATTTGCCTATTGTTCTCGTAATATGTCCCTTGAAGTCGTCCTAAATAGTCAGTGCGATCGAATCTGCTATAACTATAGGCATGTCAGATGTTAGAATGCAAAGTTACAGTGTATACATAGTCGAAGTCGAAGTTTCTTGTTCTGCCTGTTGTGTGCGTTATACAAGTTTTGATGTCGTCTCATATGATCGATGCGAACTGATATGCTCCAGAGGAATCCATGTGAGGTGATAGAATACAGAGATACAGTGTGCAGACTTATGTTCTCGAAGTATCTTCACTCGCCTATTGTACTCATTATATGTCCTTCGAAGTCATCTCATATGGTCCGTGCGATCGTATCTACTATAGCTATAGGCATGTCAGTTACAGTGTAAACATAGTCGGAGTCGAAGTTTCTTGTTCTGCCTGTTGTGTGCGTTATACTTACTTCGATGTCGTCTTATATGATCGTTGCGAACATATATGCTACAGAGGTATCTATGTGAGATGAGACAACACAGAGAAACAGTGTGCAGACTGATGTTCTCGAAGTATCTTCACTCGCCTATTGTACTCGTTATTTGTCCTCCGAAGTCATCTCATATGGTCCGTGCGATCGTATCTGATATAGCTATAGGCATGTCAGTTACAGTGTAAACATAGTCGGAGTCGAAGTTTCTTGTTCTGCCTGTTGTGTGCGTTATACTTGCTTCGATGTCGTCTCATATGATCGTTGCGAACATATATGCTACAGAGGTATCTATGTGAGATGAGACAACACAGAGATACAGTGTGCTGACTGATGTTCCTCGAAGTATCTTCACTCGCCTATTGTACTCGTTATATGTCCTTCGAAGTCATCTCATATGGTCCGTGCGATCGTATCTACTATAGCTATAGGCATGTCAGTTACAGTGTAAACATAGTCGGAGTCGAAGTTTCTTGTTCTGCCTGTTGTGTGCGTTATACTTGCTACGATGTCGTCTTATATGATCGTTGCGAACATATATGCTACAGAGGTATCTATGTGAGATGAGACAACACAGAGATACAGTGTGCAGACTGATGTTGTCGAAGTATCTTCACTCGCATATTGTTCTCGTTATATGTCTTCTGAAGTCGTCCTATATGGTCATTGCGATTGTATCTGCTATAACTGTAGGCAAGTCAGATGCTAGAATGCGGAGTTACAGTGTAAATATAGTCGAAGTCGAAGTTCCTTGCCCTGTCTATTGTAAGCGTAACATTGATTCAGGGAACACTAGACAATGTCTATCTATAAGATGTATAACCGACTTATCAGCAAGATTGAGAAATTCGAAGTTTTGGCGAACACGCCGGTTTACCGATTCTTGATTGTTGGAATCGAAGTTTTTTAGTGGATATGAAAAAGTATAGTACTCCACTCGCATATAATGAGCTGTCATATATACTTCTTGAATGGACATTCAAGATGCTAGAATGCAAAGTTACAAAGTAAACATAGTCGAAGTCGAAGTTTCTTGGTCTGCCTGTGCGTTATAACCGCTTCGATGTCGTCTCATATGATCGTTGTGAACTTATATGCTCCAGAGGTATCTATGTGAGATGATAAAATACAGAGATACAGTGTGCAGACTGATGTTGTCAAAGTATCTTCACTTGCCTATTGTTCTCGTTATATGTCCTCCGAAGTTGTCTTATATGGTCAGTGCAATCGTCAGATGCTGGAATGCAAAGTTACAGAGTGAACATTGTCGAAGTCATAGTTTCTTGTTTTGCCTGTTGTGTGCGTTATACCCGATTCGATGTCAACTCATATGATCGTTGCGAACCACCATGCTACAAAGGTATCCATGTGAGATGATAGAATACAGAGATACAGTGTGCAGACTGATGTTGTCAAAGTATCTTCACTTGCCTATTGTTCTCGTTATATGTCCTTCGAAGTCGTCTCATATGGTCAGTGCGATCGTACCTGCTATTGCTGTCAGATGCCAAATTGCGGAGTTACAGTGTAAACAAAGTCGGAGTCGAAGTTTCGTGTTCTGCCTGTTGTGTGCGTTATACTTGCTTCGATGTCGTCTTATATGATGTCGTCTCATATAATCGTTGCGAACATATATGCTTCAGAGGTATCCATGTGAGATGATAGAATACAGAGATACAGTGTGCGGACTGATTTTGTCGAAGTATCTTCATTTGCCTATTGTTCTCGTTATAAGTCCTTCGAAGTCGTCTCATATGGTCAGTGCGATCGCATCTGCTATAACTGTAAGCATGTCAGATGCTAGAATGCAAAGTTACAGTGTAGACATAGTCGAAGTCGAAGTTTCTTGTTCTGCCTGTTGTGTGCGTTATACCCGATTCAATGTCGTCTCATATGATCGTTGCGAACTACCATGCTACAGAGGTATTCATGTGAGTTGTTACAATACAGAGATACAGTGTGATGTCGAAGTATCTTCACTTGTCAATTGTTCTCGTTATATGGCCCTCGAAGTCGTCTCATATGGTCAGTGCGATCGTATCTGCTATAGCTGCAGGCATGTCAGATGCTAGAATGCGGAGCAACAGTGTAAGCATAGTCGGGGTCGAAGTTTCTTGTTTTGTCTGGTGTGTGCGTTATACCCGCTTCGATGTCGTCTTATATAATAGTTGCGAACTCATATGCTCCAGAGGTATCCATGTGAGATGATAGAATACAGAGATACGGTATGCGGACTGAAATTGTCGAAGTACCTTCACTTGCCTATTGTTCTCGTTATATGTCCTTCGAAGTCGTATCATATGGTCAGTGCGATCATACCTGCTATTGCTGAAGGCATGTCAGATGCAAGAAAAATCCGGACTTACAGTGTAAACATAGTCGAAGTCGAAGTTTCTTGTTCTGCCTTTTGTGTGCGTAATACCCGCTTCGATGTCGTCTCATATGATCGTTGCGAACTACCATGCTACAAAGGTATTCATGTGAGATGTTACAATACAGAGATACAGTGTGCAGACTGATGTTGTCGGAGTATCTCACTAGCCTATTGTTCCCGTAATATGTCCCTCGAAGTCGTCCTAAGTAGTCAGTGCGATCGAATCCGCTATAACTGTAGGCATGTCAGATGTTAGAATGCAAAGTTACAGTGTATACATAGTCGAAGTCGAAATTTCTTGTTCTGCCTGTTGTGTGCGTTATACTTGCTTCGATGTCGTCTTATATGATCGTTGCGAACATATATGCTACAGAGGTATCTATGTGAGATGAGACAACACAGAGATACAGTGTGCAGACTGATGTTGTCGAAGTATCTTCACTTGCCTATTGTTCTCGTTATATGTTTTCTGAAGTCGTCCTATATGGTCAGTGCGATCGTATCTGCTATAACTGTAGGCAAGTCAGATGCTAGAATGCGAAGTTACAGTGTAAATATAGTCTGATCAACAACTTCAATGGACTGTATTCTTGAACCTTTCACGTTGTGAAATAAATGTCGTCGTTCAAATCAACAGTATTTATTTCGTCTATGAATATGGTACAATGACAATGGAGAAATGTGTATTGACAGAGGTATATGGCGAATGCTCCTGTTTTCATGGTTACTGTTATAGCGAATGCTCCTGTTTTCATGGTTACGGGAGGCGCAGTCGCTTGACGACTGTAACGCGGAAACAATGAGGAAGAAAAAATTTTAGAAGACTGAACATGCCGCCCACCTTGAAAGGAGATCCTTCAACGAAAATACAATAAATATTACAAAATAAAGTCATAATGATTGTTCATGAAGTTCATTGAGGGAACCATGATTGGTTTTCCATTTGTGTCGCTGTTGGAGTTCGCTGATGTACTCTTGAGCGCTTCCAAAAATGTTGATGAAGCTGCTGGATACGTTGAAAATGTGAGAGCCTGTTTTCTGGAACTTCAGTCAGGTCTGGATCTGCGATTGATGTTAAGGCTCTTCCAATTAGGAAGTGCGAGGGAGTAAGTGGTGCCAAATCTGAGGGATCGGAATTAAAGGGAGGAAGAGGACGAGAATTTAGTGTGGCTTCTATTTGAGTGAGTAGGGTATAAAAATGTTCGAATGTAAGTGAAGCATTACGAGCAACTCTCCGTAAGTGATGTTTCACTGATTTTACTCCAGCCTCCCAAAGGCCCCCAAAATGTGGTGAGTATGCGGGTATAAATGACCATGATATCCCCATATTTCTGATTTCGTTAGTCAATTCATCGCTGTTACTTATCAAAAAATTTCCTAATTTTTCAATTTCTGTTTTAGCACCAGTATAGTTGGTGCCGTTGTCAGAATAAATGAAGGCTGGCTTACCTCTACGGGCTGCAAAACGCCTTAATGAAGCAATAAATGCTTCTTCTGAGAGATCAGACACCAACTCTAGGTGAATTGCGCGAGTTGTGAAACATACAAATAAGCTTATGAAACATTTTAATACTCTAGCACCACGACCCCGTTTGTTCTTGATCAGAAAAGGACCTGCATAATCACATCCTGTTGTGTGAAAAGGCGGAGCGGGAATCAGTCGCTTTTCTGGCAAGTTTCCCATGATGGGATGTGTTAGAGTCGGTTTGGCTCTGAAACAACGCACACTCACGCACTATTTTTCGCGCAAGATTTCGACCTGCTAGAGGCCAATACTTATCACGTATTGAAGTTAGCAGAAGTTGCGGACCCGCATGTAACAATTTTAAATGCTGTTCTCTGAACAACAACTTGGTAAAGGTGTGTTTGGAAGACAACAAAATAGGAAACTTCTTATCGTAATCAAATTGCGAGTTCACTAACCTGCCACCACATCGTAGCAATCCATCTTTATCAATAAAAGGATTGATCCTGCTCAAAGCATTTTTGATGTTTAATTTATTTTTTAATAAATCACGAATTTCGTTTCCAAATGATTCAGACTGGGATAATTTAACGAGGTTTCTGTTTGATAGATCAATTTCTTCTAATTTCAAAGGCCCCACCTTCCGGTTAGATTTAATCATAGCATTATTTTTGAATCTGAATATATATGCCATAACTCTAATTAATTTTGTGAATCGAGAGAAGCGGTTGAATATTTCATTAGAAGTTTCTATTTTATGGGTATGACTTAACAACCCTACGCGAAGTTCTGGTAGTTCAGTAGAGTTGTTTGCTGGCAAACGGGGCCAAACTCCTTCATCGCTTCTCAGCCAATCTGGACCATGCCAATATAAGTCCATGCTTTTTAGCAATTTTGGCATTACCCCTCGTGACACACAGTCACTTGGATTTTGTGAAGTAGGGACGTGACGCCAGAAGGTTTTATTAGTTTAATCCTGTATAAAAGCTACACGATTAGCAATGAAAGTTTGCAATTGATTGGGTTCCATCCCAAGTCATCCTAACACGATGGTGGAGTCGGTCCAATAGTAGCTAGTAATTTCGGGACTTTTCAATGATTTCTTCAATCTTTTCGAGATTTTAGCCAGCAACAGTGCAGCTGATAACTCTAAACGTGGAATAGTCAACTGTTTGATAGGTGTCACTTTTGATTTTGCGCAAACTAATCTGACGCTAACCTCATTATTTTTATCTATTGACTTTATGTGGACACACGCGCCGTAAGCTAATTGAGACGCATCAGAGAATCCATGAATTTCCCAATATTTAGGTTCTTTACAAGTAATTTGTCTATCTATTTGGATTTCATTAAGAATGACCAGTTCATTGCGAAATGATAACCATTTTGTGTGTAATGGTACTGGTAGAGACTGTAACGTTCATTTTCTACGTTAGGTATATATCCTCAATTAAACACATTGATAAGTAACCTACCTCCATCAACTACCTGGTCATTCACTGTGAAGAGACATCATTTGATTTCTTAGCAACTTAGTAATCAGTTGGCCGATTCAATATCCACTGGGAGCAACGAGACAATGCTTAGCATACCTTTCAGTCCATCTGACTTCTATTGTGATAAACATCTAATGAACGATCGCTACGTCCTGCACTGATTGAATTGTTGGTATAAAAGTGGGGCCGTGGGCACTGTATTATTGTTTACGTTGTTTGGAATTTTCGGGTTATATTACTCAAGTAAAGTTAGCTGGAAGCGGACTCGGAGCTGTTCTTCCTTTAGGTGATCATCGGTTCTCGTGCGTTCTCGCACGCCCTCGTGCTAACTGTCAGTCAGGGAACAGTACCTCTTGCACGAAGTGTAGAAATTGTGGGGTAGGGTAAGGTGCGGTATGTCGCAGAAATGACGCGGATTAAGGTGTGTTCGTGCTTGTTCCCAACAGAATTCGACGTTAATACTCAGGCGACCAAAATATACTGGAGATAAGGGTGTTGTTGACATATATAATTTCTTTATTTCTGGTCCCACCATTGATGGAAGTTCATCAAATTGAAGGCACGTTACACGGCAGTAATTGAAATATTTATTTGGGTCATTCAGTCGCATTTATCAAATGAGGCTGTACAATCTTTTTATGCATTCAGAAATGCTTCCAACAGTACTTTGCTGATACTGTGAAATTGATTCGTGCAGGCGTGGACATACCTTTATCTGCTGCGCCCTCTCTCCTTGCATTCTGTCCCTAGAGGGATCGTCCCAGGTAATTTTGAATCGATGACCAGTGGATGACTTTGAGTGGGTGTTCTGTCTCTCGTTAGCTCTCTCTCTCTCTCTGAAAAATGGCTTGATTGCGTTTGACTGGCGTCTTCAGAATTATATTTGATTTTCATAATCATCTTTAATTAGGATTATGTTCTGAGGCCGCCATTTAGTGATTTGAGTAGTGATAATTTGTGTGATTCAACGTGTGTTGAAATTTTTGATCGATGACCCAAATCTTTCTCTTGTGAGGATATATTGTCGCCGCAACATTCCATAACCTCACTGGACATCGTGAAGTAATTGACGAGATGGAGAAGTCCTGATTGCAGGTGGGTTGATTAGTTATGTTTTTTTTTTTGTTATCATGAGAAAGGATTTCTAACACTTCAAGAATTTTGGGCTGTGTATATTGTGGGGTTAGTAATGGAATTTCGTTTGTATCAACAGCGCCTTAGGGACTGGCTAGATTTCCGATCATCCGTCAAATAGGACTGTCTGAAACTCTAGAAGCTAGATTGGACACTGTCTAGAGGCTAGGTTGGTCACTTTGGAAAACCTGGAAAAACTCTGGTGCCTGATAGAAAGAAACCCCGATTTTAAGGGGTTTTAGTTGCGGGTTTGGTTCTGGGACCAAGATTTCTTCGGGTTCGTCAACCCCAAGTACTCGGTGAGGACTATACAGGGTGGCCCAATCGTAGTCTACATAAGGCGTCCCATGTGAAGCCCCTACCAGGTGGAGCACTTGGACTCTATACAGGGTGAACCAGTTAGAGCCTATACCGGGTGGCCCGGTCTAGGGCTATACAGGGTGTCCCTGATTCTGCAGTCGCCGAGGGAATTTTGGTGATGTTGACTTTATGTTGGGAGTGTTGTTGAATTTATTTGTGCTCTCCCCATTCTACTGACCTCTCCCTTATGAATTTGCTCAACCGGGATATTTGATTATTATGTTTATGATATTTAAATGATTTGTACCTGTTCTGCGAAACGATAAGCTACCATTAGGGTTTATGAATATCTGCGCATGCGCCTGAGCTCAAGCGACGCATTTACCCCGCACCCTACTTGAATTATTCTTTTCTCCTGAACGCTTCGCGGAATGGTTCAGTAAATTCATATTGACTTAGCCATTGATCGTTTATTATGGTTGAAGGTCATAAGGGTGACCGCATCCCCTCTGTATAGGGTTATTATTTTGTGAGTCATTAAATGGGGAATTCTTAAGGAACTGTCTTGCATTTATTTTCATTTGTTGGCCCATACAACCTTAGATTTGATAGACTACCACTTGGTAATTTGTGGTAGTCTGTAACGTGCACATTGGGTGTTAGTGGAGGTAATTGAATTACCTGGCGCCCATTTATCGAACCCTCCCATCTCCACTGAAACGCTAGCCGAAGACCTTGGACCCTCGGGTTAATTTCAAGGTTACATTTTTGGCGCCCAACGTGGGGCCTTGTTTTCCTAACTAGTGTCAAAATATTGGTCAAGACAGTTCATTTGTAGTGGTGGGAAAAAAAAAATTTTTTTTTTTTTTTTGCTTCGATTTCTCCAACTTAGATTATTCTTTTCTTGTCACCTGGTAACTGTATTTGTTTAACTTGGTTGAAAAGAGTTCATCATGTCTCTAGGAATGAAGATTAATAGATTGAATTCAGAGGAACTCTCTTATGAACTCAAGATAAGAGGGATTGCTCTTGGTACAGTAGAGGAGATGCGACACTCTTTGACCATGGCGATGAGACTTGAGAAATCCGGAGATAGTATCAAATACCCCAAATACCCCTTCACCGTAGAGGAGGATGAACTCGCCATTGAGAGTAAATTATTAGAATTAGACCCACTCATTAAGGCATTTAACGATTTGGCCACTAGTACTCAATTTGCTAAGCTCCAAACTAAACTAACCCATGTTTTAAATCGCATTGAGCATCTTGATGAGGATAAGTCGGATAAGCGCCCACACTTCCTGGCAAAAGCTCTAGCTTTCCTTAGTGACTTGCAAAAGAAAGCTGATGATTTTGCCAAAATAGATATTCCACCTCAAGTTAGTATTTTGGGGCAGAGTAATTTTGGCAGTTCTATTCCTCCAGCACGTAGGTCCTCGAGTGCTGCGCCATCTCCTACTCGGGCTAGCACAAGCCAGGTTAAACCGGTGTTGCCCATCAAATGGGACTGTAAGTTCTCAGGAGACAAGAAGGGACTTTCACTTAGCGCATTTTTGGAGCGGATCGAGGAGCTCAGAATTGCTAGGCACGTTACTAAACAAACCTTGCTTGAATCTGGTATAGATCTTTTTAGTGGTAGGGCCTACCAATTCTATCTTGCCTATCGTGATGAAGTAGCTAATTGGGATGAATTTGTGAACTTATTAAGGGGAGAGTACTTATCCTCAGATTATAATGAAAAATTGTTTGATGAACTACGTAAGCGCACTCAGGGGGCCGATGAGTCCATTGGCATATATATTGCGGTCATGACAGGCTATTTCAATAGGTTGACATGCCCTCTGACGGAGGCTATGAAACTCAAGATTTTGCTGAAAAATATTGCCCCTTTCTATCAAAACCAATTAGGTCTGGTCGACATCACATCGATTTCTCAGTTACGTGAGTTGTGTAGGCGCCTTGAAGCCAGGAAGGAGTCGGTGGAGAATTTCGTAGCTCCCTCAAGAAGAACTTGCACTTTGGAACCTGATCTAGCATATGTAGACGTTGCCGAGGCTTTTGTTGATAATTCTCGTGATTGTGTTCCTGTCGCTTCCAGTCAAGTAGGGGGGCAGCAGGAGGCTCCGGCAAATGACATAATATGTTTCAGGTGTAACAAGCCAGGACATAGGGCAATTGGTTGTACGGTTCGCAGTGGTATGTTCTGTTATCGTTGCAAGAGGGAGGGGGGTCACGGTTAGGAGCTGTCCAGATTGTTCCAGGCAGGGAAACGGCAACCGGCGCTCCTAAGGAATCGAGGTAGGTGTGCCGGAGGTGGTGACTCGATTGAAAAACTTCAAGTTATATTGGATTATGTACTGGATCAGGCGGCCGGGGACGAACGACCTTATTTGAGAGTGGACATACTAGGGAAGCAGATATTAGGGTTGTTGGACTCTGGGGCATCCCGCACGATACTTGGTGGTAGAGGGATGGATGTAGTGCGTGAGTTGGGGTTGCCTCTAGATCGAAGCAAGACTACGGTTTGTTCGGTGGCCAATGGTAATCGCTGTGCCAGTATAGGTGTGGTTGAGCTCCCTGTATCGGTTAAAGGGTGTGTAAAATTGATAGAGGCCATAGTTGTCCCTGAGTTGTCCCATGTATTAATCCTGGGCACTGACTTCTGGAGGACCATGGGAATCGTCCCAAATCTTCGCCAGAACGAATGGCACTTCTCTAAAGACCCCGTCCTGGTTAATGCTGTGGAACATGTGAGTGGGCAAACTCATTTGACGGCCTTGGAGAAAATGAGATTGCAGGCTGTATTGGATCGCAACATGTCGTTAATGGGTGGAGGTCTCGGTTGTACCACGAAGGCTGAGCATGTTATCCACACTGATAGTCCCCCCATAAAGCAGCGGTATTATCGTGTAAACCCTGTTGTACAGAATCAGATAGACAAGGAACTTCAGGAGATGTTAGAGTTAGGGATAGTGGAACCATCTAATAGTCCTTGGTCTTCTCCCATCCTACTGGTTAAGAAGAAGGACGACTCATATAGATTTTGTGTGGACTATAGGAAGCTAAACGCTGTGACAGTTCGAGATAGTTATCCACTACCCCTTGTGTCTGATACACTGGATAAGCTCCGGGATGCCAAGTATCTATCCAGCCTGGATGTGAAATCAGCCTATTGGCAGGTACCTATGGCAGAAACTTCGAAACAATATACGGCCTTCACCGTGCCGAATCGTGGGCTATTTCAGTTCCGACGGATGCCGTTTGGTCTGCATAATGCCCCTGCTACGTGGCAAAGGCTAATAGATACCGTGTTGGGTCATGACCTTGAGCCCTACTTATTTGTATATCTAGATGACGTAGTAATTGTCACCCAAACGTTGGAACAGCACCTGACAGTGTTGGAAGAAGTGTTTCGTAGGTTGAGAGAGGCCAACATCACAGTCAGCATCGATAAGTGTCAATTTTGTCGCCCGGAAATGAAGTATCTAGGTTATGTCGTGGATAGGTATGGCTTACATGTTGACCCAGAAAAGGTGAGCGCAATGCTAGAACTTCCTACTCCGACAAATGTCAGCGAGGTCCGCCGGATTGTTGGAACTTTCTCGTGGTATCGGCGCTTCGTCCCTGATTTTTCTTCCATCATAGCCCCAATTACTGGCCTGCTTCGTAAGGGTTGCAAGTTTAGTTGGACGGATGAATGTGCTAACTCCCTTCGTCGGATTAAGGAGTGTTTGGTGGCAGCACCGATTCTGAGCTGTCCAGATTATGAGAAGCCATTCGAAGTGCAGACGGATGCCTCTGGTTATGGGGTGGGAGCCGTCCTGACTCAGCCGTATCCCGATGGCGATAGGGTTATTTGCTACATCAGCCGTTCACTCACACGGCAGGAACGGAACTTCACGACCACGGAACGCGAATGCCTGGCTGTACTATGGGCGGTGGAGAAGCTTAGACCGTACCTGGAGGGTGTGGCTTTCACGGTAGTCACCGACCATTATAGTCTCCTCTGGCTTCAAACACTTAAGGACCTGACTGGACGTTTGGCTCGTTGGGCTGTCAGGCTCCAACAATATGATTTTAAGGTTGTTCATAGGAAGGGACGGGACCATATTGTTCCGGATACATTGTCTAGGGCCGTTCCGGTTATCGATGCTGTGGAGGACGGGAATTCCGACACTAAGTTTGAGTTCGTAGATGATCGTTGGTATTGTAGAATGTTGGAAAGTGTCAGGAGGAATCCGTTGAAGTTCGCTGGTTGGAGGGAGACAAATGGTCGTCTTTGGAAACATTCGCCCTCTCCATACCCAGAGTTGTCTCCACCTGTAGATTCTTGGAAATTGGTAGTTCCAAAACGTGAACGTCCAGCAATCGTTACTGCGGCCCATGAACCTCCAACTTCTGGTCATGTTGGGGTCTACAAGACACTGGCGAGGGTGGCTACGCAATATTATTGGCCTAAGATGAGGTTTGACATCTCCAAACATGTCCGCCATTGTGCTGTCTGCGCGGCTTACAAGGTGTCCAATGATCTTCCTACCGACAAGATGGTTTCGAATCCGAAAGTTGATAGGCCCTGGGAGATGATTTCCACGGACCTGATGGGTCCTTTACCGAGGTCGAAACGTGGTAATTCGTATATATTGGTGGTGACGGACTATCTTAGCAAATTTCCCCTTTTGTTTCCCCTCCGAAAGGCAACGAAGGAGGCGATCATCCGCAAGTTGGAAGATGAAGTATTTTTGATATTTGGTGTCCCTAAGGTGATAATTTGTGACAATGGGCCACAATATCGAAGTAAGGAATTTGGTAAATTTGCTGAAAGCTATCAGTGTCGAATCAGGTTCAATGCTCATTATCTCCCACGAGCCAATCCAACTGAAAGGGTGAATCGTTCCATCAAGACCATGTTGGCTATGTATGTGTCAGACAACCATCGAAGTTGGGATGAAAGTCTCACTAAAATCGGGTGTGCCCTTCGAACATCGAAACATGAGGTAACCAAACTCACACCATTCTTCATCAACTTCGGTAGGGACATGAAACTCTCAGGGGCTGACTATGTGTCTAGTAGAGAAGTAGGCATCGAGGACGGTACATCGGAGTGTGTCAGTAGCAAGAATGAGTCTTTTAGGAGGATGTTTCAGGAAGTACGTGAACGCCTTGAGGTAGCTGGGAAAAAGGCGTGCGATAAATATAATCTTAGACGTCGTCACGTTGAGTACTTCCCGAATCAGTTGGTTTGGAAAAAGAACTACGTCCTCTCAGATGCAGCCAAGTATTTCAACCAGAAGTTGGCTCCTAAGTATGTCGGACCCTTCGTGATACACAAGCGAATTTCACCTTGGACCTATGAACTGCGGGATGCGGCCGGGAATGTGAAAGGTACCTGGCACACGAAAGACCTCAAGCCTAGTCCGGAAGATGAGTAGACCTCGTGAACACGGGCTCTGCAGGAAGGGGCCTGAGAATACTCCTGCCGGGGTATGACCAGCCGGTGGGTAAAAGTCCCACAACTGGCCACCCTCAAACCTTTTTGATCTAGTTCCCAATTAGTAGGTTATCACGGTGTTTGGTATTGAATCATGTTCCCGCTGGGTCTAGCAGTTCATGGCTTCTGGACAGTGATATTGTTCCTCCCGTTCTCGTCTCGTGTCTATCTGTTATGTAGGGTAGCCGTTGTTTCTTGGGTGGTGAGGTGATCGACAGGCGACCTCAAAATTTTACTTGATTTTCGAAATCTTCCTTTACTGGGATTACATTTTGAGGGCGCCATTTACTGATTTGGGAATTGTTAGTTTCGTGGCTTGACGTGTGTTGACATTTTTGTCCCAAATCTATCTCTTTGGAGGATCTGATGTCGTGACGCCACCGCCATCTTTGCACCGACGGTCTACATATCGCTGTGTCGGGGCGGGGGTGGGATGTCTTGGAACACATAGTTTCGAGATAATCGACATTTAAGTTTTACATTGGGGATGTCTTGAAGCATATAGTATCGAGATATTCGACATTGAAGTTTTACATTGGTCTCTGGGTACTCTCCCTATACTTCAGCAATATTTTCTCATACTCATAATCGAAACTGTTTCAAGATGTCGGGCCCTTGTTCTGGCACGGTGATATCGTAGGTACAGTTTGTACTGCCAATAGAGAGTTAGGAGTCCCTCGGGTTGAACCGTAGTTGGTATTCGAGAAGTCTATGATCGTAGTCACCTACTCCGAGCCGTTCATGCACCGTTTGGGTGTTTAAATATATTTTTTTGTTTATTTGCGCGAGGGTTTTTGTTTGGTAGGGACCTATTCGTAGTGGGGGCGGGCAGGTCGCGTTCCCGGTTTCAGGGTTACGTGCTCGGGGCTGGAGAACGAATCCAGGAGCTGACCGGTCGACGGAATCGCGAGTTGCCTACGGGCGCCCGTCACTATGGCCCGTCAGTACTCCTGAATTCGGTCAAAGGTCCCTGGGCCGAGGGAGCGCGAGATTGTCCGCCGCACTGCGTTGTGGAACAATCCCGAATGTTTTGTTTGATCTCGCACCGGCATCAGCGCCGTTTCAGGGTGGTGGGCCCTCCTGTCCACTAGGGTTGAACTGGCAATCCTTGGGGTTACCCCTAAATCCAAATTTGATTTTACATTTTCGGCTTTCCATTGCGGGTGTCCAGTGCGGCACGGATGGCGGGCTCGGTCGGCCGTGCGCGTGTCGGCGCGTCTGAGGGTTGCTGATGTAACGTCGACCAGAGGGCTGGTCCACGACGCGTCTGACATCTTCGCGAGGGCCCCTCTGAGGCTCCCTTGGAACGCCGACACTCGGGCGATCGTCAGGATCATCCATCTGTGGGGCGACTGGGACCCAAGATGTCTTAGGACATATCTTGTACCAAGAAGGGTACAAGTTTAAGTGGGGATAATGGGGGTGATAGCAGTTCTGAGTTCCCGGTTTGCACATGTGCGCTTGGGGTGTATAATTCCGTGTATTCGTTATTTGGGCCTTTCGTAGTTACTTGGATTGGCAATTTTTTGTTGTTGTTTATTTGCGCGAGGGTTTTTGTTTGGTAGGGACCTATTCGTAGTGGGGGCGGGCAGGTTGCGTTCCCGGATTCAGGGTTACGTGCTCGGGACTGGCGAACGAATCCAGGAGCTGACCGGTCGACGGAATCGCGAGTTGCCTACGGGCGCCCGTCACTATGGCCCGTCAGTACTCCTGAATTCGGTCAAAGGTCCCTGGGCCGAGGGAGCGCGGGATTGTCCGCCGCACTACGTTGTGGAACAATCCCGAATGTTTTGTTGGATCTCGCTCCGGCATCAGCGCCGTTTCAGGGTGGTGGGCCCTCCTGTCCACTAGGGTTGTACTGGCAGTCCTTGGGCTTGCCCTAAATCAAAATTTATTTTACATGTTTCGGCTTCCATGGCGGGTGACCAGTGCGTCATGGATGGCGGGCTCGGTCGGCCGTGCGCGTGTCGGCGCGTCTGAGGGTTGCTGATGTAACGTCGACCAGAGGGCTGGTCCACGACGCGTCTGACATCTTCGCGAGGGCCCCTCTGAGGCTCCCTTGGAACGCCGTCACTCGGGCGATCGTCAGGGTCATCCATCTGTGGGGCGACTGGGGCCCAAGATGTCTCAGGACATATCTTGTACCCAGGGGGTACCTGGTACAAGTTTCAAGGGGTATAGATAGTAGGAATTTTAGTTTGTTTTGAGTCTAGGGAAAAATTTGCGGGCAAATTTCTTGAAGTAGGGGGGGGATTTGTAACGTTCATTTTCTACGTTAGGTATATATCCTCAATTAAACACATTGATAAGTAACCTACCTCCATCAACTACCTGGTCATTCACTGTGAAGAGACATCATTTGATTTCTTAGCAACTTAGTAATCAGTTGGCCGATTCAATATCCACTGGGAGCAACGAGACAATGCTTAGCATACCTTTCAGTCCATCTGACTTCTATTGTGATAAACATCTAATGAACGATCGCTACGTCCTGCACTGATTGAATTGTTGGTATAAAAGTGGGGCCGTGGGCACTGTATTATTGTTTACGTTGTTTGGAATTTTCGGGTTATATTACTCAAGTAAAGTTAGCTGGAAGCGGACTCGGAGCTGTTCTTCCTTTAGGTGATCATCGGTTCTCGTGCGTTCTCGCACGCCCTCGTGCTAACTGTCAGTCAGGGAACAGTACCTCTTGCACGAAGTGTAGAAATTGTGGGGTAGGGTAAGGTGCGGTATGTCGCAGAAATGACGCGGATTAAGGTGTGTTCGTGCTTGTTCCCAACAGAATTCGACGTTAATACTCAGGCGACCAAAATATACTGGAGATAAGGGTGTTGTTGACATATATAATTTCTTTATTTCTGGTCCCACCATTGATGGAAGTTCATCAAATTGAAGGCACGTTACACGGCAGTAATTGAAATATTTATTTGGGTCATTCAGTCGCATTTATCAAATGAGGCTGTACAATCTTTTTATGCATTCAGAAATGCTTCCAACAGTACTTTGCTGATACTGTGAAATTGATTCGTGCAGGCGTGGACATACCTTTATCTGCTGCGCCCTCTCTCCTTGCATTCTGTCCCTAGAGGGATCGTCCCAGGTAATTTTGAATCGATGACCAGTGGATGACTTTGAGTGGGTGTTCTGTCTCTCGTTAGCTCTCTCTCTCTCTCTGAAAAATGGCTTGATTGCGTTTGACTGGCGTCTTCAGAATTATATTTGATTTTCATAATCATCTTTAATTAGGATTATGTTCTGAGGCCGCCATTTAGTGATTTGAGTAGTGATAATTTGTGTGATTCAACGTGTGTTGAAATTTTTGATCGATGACCCAAATCTTTCTCTTGTGAGGATATATTGTCGCCGCAACATTCCATAACCTCACTGGACATCGTGAAGTAATTGACGAGATGGAGAAGTCCTGATTGCAGGTGGGTTGATTAGTTATGTTTTTTTTTTTGTTATCATGAGAAAGGATTTCTAACACTTCAAGAATTTTGGGCTGTGTATATTGTGGGGTTAGTAATGGAATTTCGTTTGTATCAACAGCGCCTTAGGGACTGGCTAGATTTCCGATCATCCGTCAAATAGGACTGTCTGAAACTCTAGAAGCTAGATTGGACACTATCTAGAGGCTAGGTTGGTCACTTTGGAAAACCTGGAAAAACTCTGGTGCCTGATAGAAAGAAACCCCGATTTTAAGGGGTTTTAGTTGCGGGTTTGGTTCTGGGACCAAGATTTCTTCGGGTTCGTCAACCCCAAGTACTCGGTGAGGACTATACAGGGTGGCCCAATCGTAGTCTACATAAGGCGTCCCATGTGAAGCCCCTACCAGGTGGAGCACTTGGACTCTATACAGGGTGAACCAGTTAGAGCCTATACCGGGTGGCCCGGTCTAGGGCTATACAGGGTGTCCCTGATTCTGCAGTCGCCGAGGGAATTTTGGTGATGTTGACTTTATGTTGGGAGTGTTGTTGAATTTATTTGTGCTCTCCCCATTCTACTGACCTCTCCCTTATGAATTTGCTCAACCGGGATATTTGATTATTATGTTTATGATATTTAAATGATTTGTACCTGTTCTGCGAAACGATAAGCTACCATTAGGGTTTATGAATATCTGCGCATGCGCCTGAGCTCAAGCGACGCATTTACCCCGCACCCTACTTGAATTATTCTTTTCTCCTGAACGCTTCGCGGAATGGTTCAGTAAATTCATATTGACTTAGCCATTGATCGTTTATTATGGTTGAAGGTCATAAGGGTGACCGCATCCCCTCTGTATAGGGTTATTATTTTGTGAGTCATTAAATGGGGAATTCTTAAGGAACTGTCTTGCATTTATTTTCATTTGTTGGCCCATACAACCTTAGATTTGATAGACTACCACTTGGTAATTTGTGGTAGTCTGTAACGTGCACATTGGGTGTTAGTGGAGGTAATTGAATTACCTGGCGCCCATTTATCGAACCCTCCCATCTCCACTGAAACGCTAGCCGAAGACCTTGGACCCTCGGGTTAATTTCAAGGTTACAAGACTCGTCCCAGGACAATCTGGCAGACCATAGCTCTTGTAACATGATTTAAGCAATTATAATACAAGGGCTGAGCAAACTTAGTGGATCAAAGACCTGAGAAGTTTCTGTTGAAATCGAGCGTTTAGTAACTTGTGTGCTATTGAGTGTAGGTTTAATCTTAAACACTAATTAATCTGAGTTACTATTCCAAAGAATTCCTAAGGTCTTAGTGTTTTCATTGTCGCCAAAATCAATGAAATTTGAAGTATCAGCATACTTGATACCTTTCAATATTTCTGGACTGTTTGAGATCCATTTTCTCAAATCAAAACAGCCGCTTTTGAGAACATCTGAAACCTTATTGGCAATGTATATAGCATCCTGGATAGTATCTGCACCACTCAACATGTCATCGACATAAAAATCATCTTTGATGATTTCAGAGATATTAGGATCAACCGTTTCTAGTTCTATGCCTAATTGGAATAATGACCGAATAGCTAGGTATGATGCAGATGCGGTTCCGTAGGTAACAGTGAGCAACTGATATGTATCTAAGGAATCGTCGGGATCAAAGCGAAATAATATCCTTTGCAAGGGGGTTTGTTCGGAATTTACTAGTATCATGCGATACATTTTTTCGATATCGCTAGCAATAACATAATTGTATTTCCGGAAGCGCAATAAAATTGATAAGAGATCCTGCTGAATAGTAGGACCAACGTACTGTAGACTGTTGAGAGATATTCCGGTACTAGTGGAAGCACTCCCATCGAAAACAACACGCAACTTGGTTGTAAGACTACTTTCCTTTATCACATCGTGGTGAGGTGAATAATATGTATGTATTGGATCATCTTGTGAAGTATCAATCTTTTTCATATGATTCAGAGATATATATTCTCTCATGAATTCGAAGTACTGAATCTCAAAATGTTCATTAGCCCTGAATTTGTTTTCTAAGTGTAAGAATCGCTTTCTTGCAACATTGTAAGATTCGCCCAAGGTGTCACGGTCACCTTTCATCGGAATAGTGACGATGAATCTACCTTCATTATTCCGGGTGGATGTATCAAGAAAATGAGATTCGACGAACTCATAATTTTTCGAGAGAGGTTTATTTCCCGGAATTTCCTCTATTTCCCAAAAACGTGTAAGAATTCTATCAATACTAAGATTACAATGAATAGTGGGAGTTGAATGATCAACTGGAATGGGCCCAACGACTAGCCACCCCAGTTTAGTTTTTTGCAAAATGGGACCCTTTGTCCCCAATTATATTTGCCCAACGCACATCAGATCCCAGAAACAATCAGCTCCTAATAAAATATCAATATTATTCGGTATGTTGAATTCAGGATCAGCTAATACAATGTTGTTTGGAATATTCAGTGCAGTGGCGTCAAATTTTATATTTGGTAAGGGTCTAGTGATTTGGTGAACAATCAAGCACGACAAATTTACTGTATACGCGTTTGTGTTTGATTGAATAGCTGCGTCAAGCTTTCTCTCTATATTAGTGAGCAAACCACCATTTAAACCAGATACCTTGAGCAAATCGATTTTTTGTGTTTTTATTCTCAACTTATCACAAATTTCCTTTCGAATGAATGAAGATTGACTTCCTGAATCCAACAAAGCTCTAGCAAAATGCATTTTGTTGAATTTATCAAATATCTTTATCACAGCTGTACCTAATATCACCTGTGAATTGAGAGCAGACATGTGTGTGACTATACTTTGAGAGGGTTCAGTTGACATACTATGTAAGAGCAAGGCAGTGCTTGTACTAGGCTCGGTGTTAGGAGACGATTCAGATTTACGCTGAAAATGTAATAGAGTGCTGTGACGTCCCTTACAAGTTCTACATGAACTAGAGCGGCATTTCTCAACATTGTGACCAGGCTTCAAGCAATTCAGACAGAGCCTATTTTTCTTGGCATGTTCATAACGCTCATTAACTGAAATTTTGAGAAACTCCTCGCAATTTGATACGTAATGATTCTTTTTACAAAAGACGCAGCTAACCGCAGTTGTAGCTGCAGCAACGAAAGATCGGGTTTTGAAATCAGGCTCATTCGATTTCATTTTTCGCAATCTTTTGTCATTTTTGCTACGTTCAATCGTTTCAAGCAGATCTGCGCGGTCTTTCAAATATGTTTTCAGAACTTCCGAAGTTGGTTTTTCTGTAGGAATTTTACTTCGTGACTCCTCATATTCTCTAGACGTGATTGGATCTAATTTTGTGACGATTAGGTAAATAATGAGTGTATCCCAATTGGTAGTCGGTTCTTTCAATGTGTTTAACGCGCGCAAATGTTTAGTCACATTATCTAACAATTTTCGAATGGAATCAGATGATTCTTCTTTTATGTTGTCCAAATTGAACAAGCTACTAACGTGGTTGTTAACAAGAATTCTATCATTGTTAAAACGGGTGCAAATGAGTGACCATGCTGTTTCGTAGTTTGCTTCACATAATTCCAACGAGTGAATGATTTCCGCCGCACACCCTTCTGAAGATGCACGAAGGTAATGGAATTTCTGAACTCTATCAATCGTGGAATTTTTATGTATGAGAGAGCTGAACATATCGTGAAATTCCAACCAAGTATCGTAATCACCTCGAAACTTTTTCAACTGAATGGTAGGTAATTTGATATTATTTTGTATCGAATTATCGTTGATAGAGATTATGGAGTGTGAAGATTGCGGAGGGGATGGTACCACCATTAGACGAGATAACTAGTTGGATGCTAAATTACCCGGTACCCACGACAAATCGAGTCAAGCTGAATAATATAATCCGCGAAATGTGTACCAATACTACGAGAAATTACGATTATATTTGAAGCCACACGAGAAATGAGGAAAGGATTGATGGGAATAACAGGATAGATTCGGCACTAACCCTGTATTGATTTCAACTTCCAAAATCAATGCCACAACTTGTTTCTGTTTTTTGAAAAATAGCCGCTTCTCCTGGCAAACAGGCTTCGTCTCCGCTGGAAACAGCAAGCTGCAAACTTCACTTCAAATCGCTGATTGTATCCGTCTCAAAGGACCAATGATCAACAACTTCAATGGACTGTATTCTTGAACCTTTTATGTTGTGAAATAAATGTCCTCGGTCGAATCAACAGTATTTATTTCGTCTATGAATATGGTACAATGACAATAGAAAAATGTGTATTGACAGACATATATGGCGAATGCTCCTGCTTTCATGGTTACGGGAAGCGCAGTCGCTTGACGACTGTAACGCGGGAACAATAAGGAAGAAAAAAATGTAAGAAGACTGAACATAGTCGAAGTCGAAGTTTCTTGATCTGCCTTTTGTGAGCGTCATTTTGATTCAGGAAACATTAGACAATGTCTATCTATAAGATGTATAACCGACTTATTAGCAAGATTGATAAATTCGAAGTTTTGGCGAACACGCCGGTTTACCTACCGACTCTTGATTGTTGGAATCGAAGTTTTTGGTGGATATGAAAAAGTATAGTACTCCACTCGCATATAATGAGCTGTCATATATACTTCTTGAATGCGCATTCAAGATGCTAAAATGCAAAGTTACAAAGTGAACATAGTCGAAGTCGAAGTTTTTTGTTTTGCCTGTTGTGTGCGGTATAACCGCTTCGATGTCGTTTCATATAATCGTTGCGAACTTATATGCTCCAGAGGTATCTATGTGAGATGATAGAATACTGAGATACAGTGTGCAGACTGATGTTGTCAATGTATCTTCACTTGCCTATTGTTCTCGTTATATGTCCTTCGAAGTCGTCTCATATGGTCAGTGCGATCGTACCTGCTATTGCTGTCAGATGCAAGAATGCGGAGTTACAGTGTGAACATAGTCGGAGTCGAAGTTTCTTGTTCTGCCTGTTGTGTGCGTTATACTCGCTTCGAAGTCGTCTTATATGATGTTGTCTTATATGACCGTTGCGAACATATATGTTCCAGAGGTATCTATGTGAGTTGAAAGAATACAGAGATACAGTGTGCAGACTGATGTTGTAGAAGTGTCTCACTTGCCTATTGTTCTCGTTATTTATGTCCTTCGAAGTCGTCCTATATAGTCAGTGCGATCGAATCTGCTATAACGGTAGGCATGTCAGATGCTAGAATTCAAAGTTACAGTGAATACATAGTCGAAGTCGAAGTTTCTTGTTCTGCCTGTTGTGTGCGTTATACCCGTTTTGATGTCGTCTCATATAATCGATGCGAACTGATATGCTCCAGAGGCATTCATGTGAGGTGATAGGAGAATACAGAGGTACAGTGTGCAGACTGATGTTGTCGAACTATCTTCACTTGCCCATTGTTCTCGTTATATCTCCTTCAAAGTCGTCTCATTCGGTCAGTGCGATCGAATCTGCTATAGCTTCAGGCATGTCAGATGCTAGAATGCAAAGGTACAGTGTAAACATAGTCTTAGTCGAAGTTCCTTGTTCTGCCTGTTGTGTGCGCTATACCCGCTTCGATGTCGTCTTATATGATCGTTGCGAACATATATGCTCCAGAGGTATCTATGTGAGATGATAGAATACAGAGATACAGTGTGCAGACTGATGTTGTCGAAGTATCTTCACTTGCCTATTGTTCTTGTTATATATCCTTCGAAGTCGTCCTATATGGTCAGTGCGATTGTTTCTGCTATAACTGTAGGCATGTCGAATGCTAGAATGCGGAGGTACAGTGTAAACATAGTCTCAGTCGAAGTTCCTTGTTCTGCCTCTTGTGTGCGCTATACCCGCTTCGATGTCGTCTTATATGATCGTTGCGAACATATATGCTCCAGAGGTATATATGTGATATGATAGAATACAGAGATACAGTGTGCGGCCTGATGTTGTCGAAGTATCTTCACTTGCCTATTGTTCTCGTTATAAGTCCTTCAAAGTTGTCTTATATGGTCATTGCGATCGTATCTGCTATAACTGTAGGCATGTCAGATGCTAGAATGCAAAAGTTACAGTGTGAACATAGTCGGAGTCAAAGTTTCTTGTTCTGCCTGTTTTGTGTATTATACACGATTCGATGTCAACTCATATAATCGTTGCGAACTACAATGCTCCAGATGTATCCATGTGAGATGATAAAATACAGGGATACAGTGTGCAGACTGATGTTGTCGAAGTATCTTCACTTGCCTAAAGTTCACGTGATATGTCCTTCGAAGTCGTCTCATATGGTCAGTGCGATCGTATCTGCTATAGCTGTAGGCATGTCAGATGCTAGAATGCGGAATTACAGTGTAAACATAGTCGGAGTCGAAGTTTCTTGTTCTGCCTGTTGTGTGCGTTATACCCGCTTCGATTTTGACTAATATGATCGTTGCGAACTGATATGCTCCTAAGGTATCCATGTGAGATGATAGAATACAGAGATACAGTGTGCGAACTGAAGTTTTTGAAGTATCTTCACTTGCCTATTGTTCTCGTTATGAGTCCATCAAAGTCGTCTTATATGGTCAGTGCGATCATATCTGCTATAACTGTAGGCATGTCAGATGCTAGAATGCAAAGTAACAGTGTTAACATAGTCGAAGTCGAAGTTTCTTGTTCTGAATGTTGTGTGCGTAATACCCTCTTCGATGTCGTCTTATATGATCGTTGCGAACATATATGCTTTAGGTATCTATGTGAGATGATTGAATACAGAGATACAGTATGCAGACTGATGTTGTCGAAGTATCTTCACTTGCCTTATGTTCCCGCAATATGTCCTTCAAAGTCGTCTTATATGGTCAGTGCGATCGTAACTGCTATATATGTAGGCATGTCAGATGCTCGAATGCGGAGTTACAGTGTAAACAGAGTCGGAGTTAAAGTTTCATGTTCTGCCTGTTGTGTGAATTATACCCGCTATGATGTCGTCTCATATGATCGTTGCGAACTGATATGCTCAGAAGGTATCCATGTGGGATGATAGGAAACAGAGATACAGTGTGCGGGTGCGGACTGATGTTTTCCAAGAATCTTCACTTGCCTATTGTTCTCGTTATATGTCCTTCAAAGTCGTCCTATATGGTCAGTGCGATCGTATCTTCTATAACTGTAGGCATGTCAGATGCTAGAATGCAAAGTTACAGTGTAAACATAGTCGAAGTCGAAGTTTCTTGTTCCGCCTGATGTGTGCGATATACCCGTTTCGATGTCGTCTTATATAATCGTTGCGAACATATATGCTTCAGAGGTATCCATGTGAGATGATAGAATACAGAGATACAGTGTGCAGACTGATGTTGTCGAAGTATCTTAACTTGCTTTTTGTTCTCGTTAAAAGTCCTTCAAAGTCGTCATATTTGGCAGTGCGATCGTCAGATGCTAGAATGCAAAGTTACAGGGAAACATAGTCGAAATCATAGTTTCTGGTTCTGCCTGTTGTGTGCGTTTGTGCGTTATACCCGATTCGATGTATATGATCGTTGCGAACTACCATGCTCCAAAGGTATCCATGTGACATTATTGAATACAGAGATACAGTGGGCAGATGCAAAAATGCGGAGTTACAGTGTAATCATAATCGGAGTCGAAGTTTCTAGTTATGCCTATTGTGTGAGTAAATGAGCTACAAGAGAACCAGACCAATTTTCAGAATTCTAAGTCCTTTTTCCCCAGATTCTACGGAAATTTCGCGATGTGCAGCGGAAAGCCCCATGAGAGCCAAGGTAAAGCAAAGCAGATTTTTCCCTAGATCTACGGACTTACAGATTACACCTTTCTTTGACAATCTATTCAATGGAGCTGCGATTTCAGCAAAATTTCTGATAAATTTCCTATAATAATTTGCGAATGCTACAAACCGTTTAGTTTCATTCGAATCTTTTGGAGTCGGATATTCTTGCATGACACGTATTTTCTCAAAATCTGGAGATATTCCTTCAGATGAGATCACGTGACCCAGATATAATATCTGTTTTTTCAGAAATTCGCATTTGTAAGGATTCAATTTCAAATTTACTTGTCTCAAACGATGTAACACTTTAATTAAATTTTGATTATGACCTGTCAAATTATTACCAAAAACTATTAGATCGTCCAAATAAATAAAACATTTTTCGTAGTTCAACCCTGACATAGCAATAGTCATCGCACGGGAGAAAGCACTTGGACTCAGTTTCAACCCCATAGGTAATCTCGTCATTTGATACTGACCTCTATCAGTCGTGAAACTTGTGTATGGTCTAGATGATGAATTCAACTCAATTTGATAATAGCCTTGCGATAAGTCAAGATGTGAGAAGTACATTGCTCCCGAAAGTGAATCTAAAATTTCGTCTATACAAGGTAATGGAAATTTATCATCTTCAATACGTTTGTTTAAGAGACGATAGTCGATAACTATCCTCCATTTCCTGTCACCATTACTGTCTGATTTCTTCGGTACCACTAATAATGGTGCTGACCATTCAGATCTCGTTTCCTCTATAATCCCATCTGACAACATTTTATCAATTTGTTTATTTATTTCTGCTTTCTGCGAATGCGGTAGACGGTACGGTTTCACATATACCGGAGTCGCATCTCTTTTCGAATGTATTGTCTGTTTACAAACATTTGTTACCGTCAACGGGTCATTTTGCAAACAAAACACATCTGCATATTTAGCACAAATTTTATGAATAGAAATTTTTTCTTCATCATTGAGTCCTTCAACATTGATAGAATTAAGCAAAGTATCTATACGATCTACTGAAAATTGTGTATTTCCGAAAGTATGAACATCAAATTTTGAAATATTTTCAGTTTTAGGTTTGAAATTTTTCAACTTCACTGCCCTTTCAGTGACATTTAAAATTCTGACTGGTATGATCTTATCAATAGGTTTTGTAATAATTCCAGCAGTATAAACTCCCTCGGAAATCTCTTCTGGCATAATAATACAATCATCTGAAGTTTGTACTTGATAATATTTAATAATTTCACATCTTTGTGAAATGGTTGTATAATTATCATACTTGGACTGAAGTGGAATTGAAAATTTATTATCGTCTAAGCAAAATGAAAATGTGAATAATTCATAATTCAATATTGCAGAGTATTTAGCAAAGAAATCTGATCCAATGACGCCGTTCATATCACTTCCAAAGTCATTCACCACATGAAATTCATGACCTACCTCACCATTAGGTAATTTTAATAAGATATTCGCTGAACCTAGCGTAAAAACTGAACCAGCTATACCGTTTATTTTTATTCTATTCGTAGTGTCAACATACTGATTTTCATTAACACTTGATGCAAAAATTACACTCACGGAAGCGCCCGTATCTAATAAAAATGTCAAGTCATTCATTCCGTTTTTCAAGCATACGTAATTCAAAGCATTCATACATAACACTTCACAATCGCCTTCATTCTTAGTGTGAGTCACGAACAAACTGATTGGTTTGTTGGGAAGGGTTGTTTATATCAGCATCCTGAGTATTCTCCATGAGAAATCCTCTTTGAGTTGTTGTTGAAGTTCGGTAGTTATTATTATTCAACCGTCCTCTTGAATTTCCTCTAAAATTTCCCCTAAACTGTCCACGGATTTGACCTCTGTAATTATTGTTATTGAAATTTGAGGCATTACCCCTAGAATTATTGCAATTTGAGTTGTTGAATTGTTTAGGTCTAAAATTTGGTCTTCCACGCTAATTCTGTTGGTATCCTCGACTCATTGCATTATTATGGTGACTGAAATTTATTCTTCCGCGCATGTGAAAAACTTGTGACGAGGATGATGCACCCCTCGAATTTTCCTCATCGGTTGCACCACTTATCGCATCTTTCAATTGATTATAATTTCTAGCCTTTATAACTGTACGCAGATCATGATTTCGCAAACCGTTCGCAAAAGCATTGATGGCAAGTTTTTCATTCGTACCTTTGAGGACTCTCATCGCCTCGTCATTACCATCGGACTGTGCTAATGTCAACTGGACCAGTAACTGTTCGATTGATTTCCCAAACTCATCTACTGATTTATCTTTTCGTTTAGCGCTGTGTAATTCAATTGATAAACTCGCAGCTGAATGTTTCGTTAATAAATGATTTTTCATGTCCCTAATCAAATCAGCATTTGATAGATATGTCGAATTCAATCTCATTCTAGCGCTTTGTGATAGTCTAGTTTTGAGAACATATTTTGTTAGAAATTGTTTTCCATCATTATCTAAAAGGCTATCGTATAATTCAATGGCATCGATTAACTGTTTCACTGATTCCTCACTATCGTTGGTTATTGATAATAGGCTTGATGCTGTTCTGAGATCAAATTTTTCACCCATATTTACAATATTATTAGTTACCTCCGTGCTATTACTAATAATAGATAATCTTGTCTCTAGTGTTTTTTTTATTTCAACTAATAATTTCTCGGATGCTTCCACATATGGTTTAACTTTCTGTATAATTTCTGAATTATTCGACCCTTTCTTAAATCTATTCTTCAATTCAATAAAATCTGATTCTATCCTATTCACTTCCTCAAACTTATGATTCATAACTCTTAAATCTACACGTCTCTCTTGATTATCTTTCACTAAATTCCTATTGAAAACTTTAAGTTCCTCAAATAAATATCTAAGTAAATCTACTAGGCTCATCGGTTATCATGAGAAAGAAAAGATAGTATGAAAACTTATTACTTATGACTAATTACATACGACTTTGATAGCTTCTTATCTCTTCAGTATACAGTCTCTATATTGGTTGCTCCATGTAGGTAGTTATGAATCACAAGTCTTCATGTGATAACTCGCTGAACTTCTGAACAGGATCATTATACCAACTCCTATTAGATACACACAAAGTGCCAAAATGCAAAAAACAAATGCCACTATTCCTATGCTTTCGGCGGCCGAGAATCCATTAATTTTACCATCAGCTGACACGCCATCACTGTTTCCTGCTTGGTTTACGATGACTTCTCCTTTGGATTGCGTAGATCCCATTTTAGATGATGTTACACTGCACTAATTTCAAGTTCTCCAGCCTCTACATGCTAATATATCGTGCATAGTAGGAGGACTGGCAGGATCGCCATGTGATAAACTCAGTTATCCTCTCAGGTTCCTTTATTATAAGTCAAGAGGATGAGGAATAAAACATCACGAAGTCGATTGATTTCGTCTATTCGTTCGCAGTTAGATGTTAACAAGACCAGAGTCAAGACTCGAATTCATTCACACTGTGTCCTAAATCTGAATACCATGTTTAATTATCTATTCATAAACGCCTTACCTAATTATTGATATTAAAACAATATATGCATCGAGAAGAGCTGTACGTAGCAGTTTCGTGGTGTTCCAAATTAATTGTTTAAAATATAAAAACTGTTATTGTTTCGAAATATCGATTGCTATACCAGTACAATAGAATACAGAGATGGTGTGCGGACTGATGTCGAAATATCTTCACTCACCTATTGTTCTCGTTATATGTCCTTCGAAGTCGTCCTTTATGGTCAGTGCGATCGTATCTGAAATTATTGTAGGCATGTCAGATGCTAGAATGCGAAGTTACGGTGTAAACATAGTCGATGTCGAAGTTTCTTGTTCCCCCTGTTGTAAGCGTAATTTTGAATCAGGAAACACTTTACAATGTCTACCTATGAGATGTATAACCGACGTATCATCAAGATTGATAAAATCGAAGTTCTGGCGAACACGCCGGTTCACCGACTCTTGATTGTTGGAATCGAAGTTTTTAGTAGATATGAAAAAGAATAGTACTCCACTCGCATGTAATGAGCTGTCATATATACTCCTTGAATGGGCATTCAAGATGCTAGAATGCAAAGTTACAAAGTAAACATAGTCGAAGTCGAAGTTTCTCGTTCTGCCGGTTGTGTGCGTTATACCCGCTTCAATGTCGTCTCATATGATCGTTGCGAATTTATATGCTCCAGAGGTATCTATGTGAGATGATAGAATACAGAGATACAGTGTGCAGACTGATGATGTCAAAATATCTTCACTTGCCTATTGTTCTGTTTATATGTCCCTCGAAGTTGTCTTATATGGTCAGTTCGATCGTATCTGCTATAGCTGTAGGCTTGTCAGATGCTAGAATGCGGAGTAACAGTGTAAGCATAGTCGGGGTCGAAGTTCCTTGTTCTGCTTGTTGTGTGCGTTATACCCGCTTCGATGTCGTCTTATATGATCGTTGCGAACCTATTTGCTACAGAGGTATCTATGTGAGATGATACAATACAGAGATACAATGTGCAGACTGATGTTGTCGAAGTATCTTCACTTGCCTATTGTTCTCGTTATATGTCCTCTGAAGTCGTCCTATATGGTCAGTGCGATCGTATATGCTATAACTGTAGGCATGTCAGATGCTAGAATGCAAAGTTACAGTGCAAATATAGTCGAAGTCGAATTTTCTTGTTCTGCCTGTTGTGTGCGTTATACCCGTTTTGATGTCGTCTCATATGATCGATGCGAACTGATATGCTCCAGAGGTATCTATGTGAGATGATGAAATACAGAGATACAGTGTGCAGACTGATGTCGAAGTATCCTCACTTGCCTATCAATCTTGTTATATGTCTATCAAAGTCTTTTTATATGGTCAATGCGATCGTATCCGTTCCAACCGTAGGTATGTCAGATGCTAGAATTCAGAGCCACTGTGTGAACATAGTCGAAGTTTCTTGTTCTCCCTGTTTTATGTGTTATTTCCGTTTTGATGTCTCAAATGATCGTTGCGAACTACAATGCCCCAAATGTATCCATGTGAGATGATAAAATACAGGGATACAGTGTGCAGACTGATGTTGTCAAAGTATCTTCACTTGATTATTGTTCTCGTTATATGTCCTTCGAAGTCGTCTTATATGGTCAGTGCGATCGTATCTGCCATAGCTGTAGACATGTCAGATGCTAGAATTCGGAGTCACAGTGTAAACATAGTCGGAGTCGAAGTTTCTTGTTCTTCCTGTTATGTAAGTTATACCCGCTTCGATGTCGTCTCATATGATCGTTGCGAACATATGTGCCCCAGAGGTATTCATGTGAGATGATAGAACACAGAGATACAGTGTGCAGACTGATGATCTCGAAGTATCTCCACTTACCTTTTGTTCTCGTTATATGTCCTTCGAAGTCACCTTATATGGTCAGTGCGATCGTATCTGCTATAGCTGTAGGCATGTCAGATGCTAGAATGCGGAGTTACAGTGTAAACATAGTCGGAGTCGAAGTTTCTTGTTCTGCCTGTTGTTTGCATTATACCCGCTTCGATGTCGTGTTATATAATAGTTGCGAACTCATATGCTCCATAGGTATCCATGTTAGATGATAGAATACAGAGATGGTGTGCGGACTGATGTCGAAATATCTTCACTTACCTATTGTTCTCGTTATATGTCCTTCGAAGTCGTCCTTTATGGTCAGTGCGATCGTATCTGAAATTATTGTAGGCATGTCAGATGCTAGAATGCGAAGTTACGGTGTAAACATAGTCGATGTCGAAGTTTCTTGTTCCCCCTGTTGTAAGCGTAATTTTGAATCAGGAAACACTTTACAATGTCTACCTATGAGATGTATAACCGACGTATCATCAAGATTGATAAAATCGAAGTTCTGGCGAACACGCCGGTTCACCGACTCTTGATTGTTGGAATCGAAGTTTTTAGTAGATATGAAAAAGAATAGTACTCCACTCGCATGTAATGAGCTATCATATCGAGGGCTAAGAGCAACAACCGCGTAACTGAAAAAAACGTTGATTTCTGGTTACTACGCCACGTAACTCATCGTAGTGCATATTTTTGAGGGCAACAATCAAGTTTCTGATATAAAAATATTTAAACGGTTTTTCCAAATTCTGTATCGCATTTATACCCCGAAAATTAGTGTAACAACCACGTATCTCAGCATACGCTATTGTTGCTCTATATCATAACTGAAAGAATTGGCGCGACAATAGAGTATCATGGGATACGTTGTTATTGCTCTAATGAAGTAATGAATCAGATTTAGGAATCTCAGCATTTTCTGTTTTTGTCGAATGTTTTTCGTGAGCTGAACAATAAAAAATAAATCATCAGGTAAGTGCTGATTCGTTCATTATGGATTTGTTATAATTTATGCTCTTTCATTGTGTGGAAGAATGGTGTCGATGTATAATAATGAAATAATAATGTATACTGATTGAATATAATAATATCAATATTGGATTCAATTTTTGAGGTTATGAGGCGGCTGTGCATCGCAATATTCAAGAAGGGTCGACTTCGCTACACAGGAAAAACAGTTGTCTTGATCAAATGAAGATTTATTTGTAAATGTCGGAATAAATCATTCATTTCATCGGAATATTCAATTGATTTTTGTGAAAATACCTATCTTCTATAATTGTATTTCTATGAAATGAATAATTTTTTTTGCGCGATCAGGCGATCATAATCATTTGGCATCATCCGATACTGATTATGTGTTTCAGAAATAATGAAACAATGTTCTTGATGAAGTAAAGTCCATCCATATAATTATCAGCATTATCGTCAGTTTGATGGTATTCGACAAAACCATCGAGCCAATAGAAGTAATTCACCTCCCAATGAAGAATTTCTTTGGATGATTGTCATGTTTTCATTATTGAAGACATTACTTATTGATGCGTTGTAACCATCTTAGTTATGAAGTTTCATTTATAGAGAGCACTGTTCGTTTCATCCAGAACTGAAATACTTTTTGTGGCTCCTGTTTTCTGTTATGTTCTAATCATTGAAAAGTGACGCATCACTTTTCATAGAGTGGGTATGGCATACATCATATTCGATTACTTTTGTTATCCACTCTTTTTCACAATATAGGTTCATAGGTAATTTCATTATTTCAGGTATAATGGACCATAACAGTAGAAGCTTCAAAATTATGCAGAAAGGTTTAGATGAACACAAAAAACATATTGCTCAAGATGATAACACTATAATCGATACGGAGAATGAGAGACAATGTACCTCTAATTCTTTGTCAGGTAGTGAAGATGTGTTCAATAATCGACTAGACAATACAATTATTGAAAATTCAGAAAAGAGTTCCGCCGCTGAAGAAACTGCCATCAATATGGATGATGAAGATAGACAAGATATAGTTGAACAAAGGAATGGAGAACTCATTTATACGGAACTGACTAATGTTGCCATTGAAATAATTCAAGCTCCCGATGGAACAGAGTGGAATACAGAAGGAGTTGAAGAAATATTATGGGATTATGAGGGACGTGAAAGGGACGGAAATAAAGAAACGAATGAGGATACTGAAGATGATAAGGCAAGAGATGATGATGCTGATGAAGAATGGACACCCGGGGAAGAGAAATCAGTATCATCGGATGAGGAGACAGATGAGCAGTTGGATAATGATATGGAAATGGATATGAATGGGGACAGAGAAGAAGAAATAAATGATGATATGAATGAGCAGGAGGATAACATAGCAAATAATATAACCGAGAATGAAAGACAAGGCAAAGAACATCGAAATGAAAATGATAGGACTGTTATAAAGAGGTCTAGAAATCGTACAGCTGCACCAGAAACATGGATAAGAAATCGAAGAAAGATTCAAAGGCAAGCAGGGCTACCTTATATGTCATCGCGAAAAAAGTTCATCCCAGGAAAATCGATGAAATATAAGGATTGCTCTAAATGTCCAAGGAATTGCAATGGAGCATTTTCTGAAGAAGAAACCAGTCAAATTTTTCAACAATTTTGGAAACTTGGAGACGAAGAAGATCAGAACAAATTCATAGGTTCATTAGTTTCACAAGAAACTAAGAAATCTGGTGAAGAGAATTCCAGGAGAAAAAGTACACACATCTACCATTTGAGCAAAAATGGGACAAAAATTGTCGTGTGTAAAGGATTTTTTCTGTCTTCTTTAGGGATAACGGAATCAAAGGTTTACCATATCATGAAATCCAGAAATACAAATTATTTCATTGAAAAATCGAGGCGTGGGAAATGTGAGAGTGCAAACAAAATTCCATTGGATGCAAGAAACTTCATAAAGGATCACATCAACTCATTTCCCAGAGTACCATCGCATTATACCAGGAAAGATACAAACAAGGAATATTTAGAAAAGGACCTCAATCTGAATATAATGTACGATCTTTATAAACAACACTGTGAAGAGAACGGTAGAAGAGCAGAAAAATTGTGGTACTACAGGTCGGTATTCAAGACTGAATTCAACATGTCATTCCATAAGCCAAGAAAAGATATGTGTGACACTTGTTACGTTTTTGAGCATAGTTAACCAGAAGAAAAAAGAGAAATACAGGAGGATTATGACGAGCATGTGTTGAGAAAAATCGAAGCTAGAAAATTCAAGAATGATGCGAAAGAAAGAGCTGAGAGAGAAGAATGTGTTTTGATTGAATTTGACCTTGAAGCTGTGTGTTATACTCCAGCAACTAATGCTAAAGCTCTTTTTTACAAGAGTCGTTTAGCTGTATATAACTTCACAGTTCTCAATGTTGTGGATAAAAAAACAGTATGCTACATGTGGCACGAAGGTATTGCAAATCGTGGTTCCAATGAGGTGGCATCTTGTTTGTGGCACTTTCTACAGATGGAGAGAATCAATAAGGAAGTCGTATTTTTTTCAGACACCTGTGGTGGACAAAATCGAAATGCAAACGTTGCTGCTTTTTGCATTCATGCTGTGAAATATTTGGACATTCCAGTAATAAATCAAATGTTTTTCGAACCTGGACACTCTCAAATGGAGGTTGACAACATTCATGCTCAGATTGAAAAAAAGAAGAAAAATGTGGACATATTCGATCCCTCGGGCTGGTACGCATTAGTCCGATCTGCTTGCAAGAAACATCCTTATACAGTATATGAAATAGATCAACCTGATATCAAGTGTTTCAAGACACTAAGGAAGGAAATCCTAAAAAACAAAAATATAGACACTAACGGTAATGATGTTAACTGGTTGAATATAACATGGCTGCAATATAGGAAAGATGATCCAGAACATATTTATTTCAAGTACCGAAAAACAGAGGAGAATTTCAGGAAAATCCAAATAATTCGACGTGTTTCCCGGGCAACACAAACTAAAAGCATTACTTTATTGGAAGCTTATTCACAGCCCATACCAATCAGCAAAGAAAAGATGCAAAACTTGAAAGAACTATGCAACAAAAAAATCATTCCCAGCCAATATCATCACTTTTATGAATCATTGGTCAGCATTTGAATTCGCGAGGATAGCAATGATGGAATGAATATTCATCTTCACATTGCAAGAAGAATCTTCTCATTTTTTAAATTTTCTAAGAACAGATGAATTAAGTTGTATTACTCATTCGATTATTTTTCGAATAAGATTTTTGCTTTTATAATGATAAATATATTACATCGGCATGATCATATGAATAAATATTTCTTGAATCACCAGAGTTTTCATTATTTTTTATGATTTCCGGTAATAATAGTTTATTATACACCTAGGGACTGAAGTGGTATTTTAAATCCCGAGACAAAAGTATATAGCCCGACCAACGGGGATTTAAAGTAACATTTAATCCCTAGGGGTTCAAAGTACCACTTTTTTCCCCGAAAATAGGGAATAAAGGTACTTTTCGAATCCCTGAAGTGCATAAACCATTTTAATTTGATCGAACGTAACGTATGACGAAACATATGTTAGAGCATCAATGACGTAACTGCGACATTCGATGAAAATTAATATTTTTCAGGTGAAATGAAGAGCGGAGGTACAATTTTCGATCATGTCATTGATAAATGAAGAATGATTGATCATTGTCATTGAAAAATATCGAAGGTTATGTACTTACAATATTCATCAACACAATTTTTAGGTAGCGTCCGTGTTCTTTTGCGATTATCTCGGAATTCATGAAACAGTAGTTACGCGGTTGTTGCTCTTAGCCCTCGATATATACTCCTTGAATGGGCATTCAAGATGCTAGAATGCAAAGTTACAAAGTAAACATAGTCGAAGTCGAAGTTTCTCGTTCTGCCGGTTGTGTGCGTTATACCCGCTTCAATGTCGTCTCATATGATCGTTGCGAACTTATATGCTCCAGAGGTATCTATGTGAGATGATAGAATACAGAGATACAGTGTGCAGACTGATGTTGTCAAAATATCTTCACTTGCCTATTGTTCTGTTTATATGTCCCTCGAAGTCGTCTTATATGGTCAGTTCGATCGTATCTGCTATAGCTGTAGGCTTGTCAGATGCTAGAATGCGGAGTAACAGTGTAAGCATAGTCGGGGTCGAAGTTCCTTGTTCTGCTTGTTGTGTGCGTTATACCCGCTTCGATGTCGTCTTATATGATCGTTGCGAACATATTTGCTACAGAGGTATCTATGTGAGATGATACAATACAGAGATACAATGTGCAGACTGATGTTGTCGAAGTATCTTCACTTGCCTATTGTTCTCGTTATATGTCCTCTGAAGTCGTCCTATATGGTCAGTGCGATCGTATATGCTATAACTGTAGGCATGTCAGATGCTAGAATGCAAAGTTACAGTGCAAATATAGTCGAAGTCGAAGTTTCTTGTTCTGCCTGTTGTGTGCGTTATACCCGTTTTGATGTCGTCTCCTATGATCGATGCGAACTGATATGCTCCAGAGGTATCTATGTGAGATGATGAAATACAGAGATACAGTGTGCAGACTGATGTCGAAGTATCCTCACTTGCCTATCAATCTCGTTATATGTCTATCAAAGTCTTTTCATATGGTCAATGCGATCGTATCCGTTCCAACCGTAGGTATGTCAGATGCTAGAATTCAGAGCCACAGTGTGAACATAGTCGAAGTTTCTTGTTCTCCCTGTTTTATGTGTTATTTCCGTTTTGATGTCTCAAATGATCGTTGCGAACTGATATGCTCCAAAGGTATCCATGTGAGACGATATAATACAGATATACAGTGTGCGGACTGATGTTGTGGAAGTATCTTTATTTGCCTATTGTTCTCGTTATAAGTCCTCTTCAAAGTCGTCTTATATGGTCAGTGCGATCGCATCTGCTATTACTGTAGGCATGTCAGATGCTTGAATGCGAAGTTACAGTGTGTACAGGGTCGAAGTCGAAGTTTCTTGTTCTGCCTGTTGTGTGCGTTATACCTGCTTCGATGTCTTTTTATATGATAGTTGCGAACTCATATGCTCCAGAGGTATCCATGTGAGATTATAGGATACAGAGGAACGGTATTTGGACTGATGTTGTCGAAGTATCTTCACTTGCCTATTGTTCTCTTTGTATGTCCTTCGAAGTCGTCCTATATAGTATAGTGCCTACGAGCCCAAAAATGGTCAGATACTTCCCCTTCTGAGTAAAAGCAAATCCTTCTGAACAGGCATAGAGTAAGTAGAAATAAAGAGATTCAGGGGCAGACCCACCCCTGAAACCCGCGGAGACACCACCACCCCCTTCTCGAAGGGGTGGTGCGCACAGTTGCATATAAATATTATTTTCTCGAAAACGGTGAGAGATAGAGATTTGTGATTTACGCCATTCGAAAGAAAATTGAATTGTACATCTGATAGATAGTTTTTGATTGATCAAAAATCTCAATGTCAGCTCTCAATAAAAAATATATGGGAGGAGGGAGTTCTAGGCTGTCATGTTTTTCCTCATAACTATTAAACGGCCCAAAGAATCGAAAAATTTGCCGAGAGAAAAAATGAAGCTTGCAGTTTTTTCTATCGAACGATATATATAAAGTTGGAGATATCTATATAAGGAAGGCATCCAGTGGCGTACGAACACATGCGCGTTTGGTAGAATAATGTGTGAAAAATGATAAAAAATATCCACCTCCTACCGTTGGTGCATGCAACGTGAGAAATGAACATTTCACTATATGACGTGAAAGGAAGAAGTTGATTTACTCATCACACAGACTAATAATTATGTAGGATACTACTTGGATTCAAGAAGGAATGTGGAAAATCTAACAATAAAGGTACAACAATTTTAACATTTTTATTGTAATAAAAACAATCTAAAATCATTAAAATTGACTCATCAACTCCGAAAATTACATGAAACAATCTGAGAACATAAAAAATAACTCATCAACTCTGAAAATTGAATAAAACAAATATAAAATCAGGTACTACAGCCCTAATTGCAGCATTCTCTACAGGTACATAATTGTGTACATTTCGATTTCCTCAGGAAATATTTGCATTTATGATCACAAATTTTACATTAGCATTTAATCATTATATCTGTTTCAAATCTTCCGTTCTTGATAGTTGTCCAGAGTGGTATCCATTTTTCTTCTTCCAATATGTCCATCTCCATTGGGAGGGACACGGTAATTCCAAATTAGCAGTAGCTAAATTGCCCCAAATATGGCCTCCCTGATAAATGCATCTTCTGGCCTGTAATGAAAGTGCATTGAATGTGGGTGGAAGATTTTCAATAGACCTATTTTTTTGTAAATAAATCCATTCGACAAACATCTAAAATTTCCGCTTCTGAACGTTTATCGTACAGAAATATGACATACTTTTCTAATATATGTAACTGATTTTCATCAGGTTGTTTAGGGCGAAGTGTCAGCTCTATGTTACGGCAGAAAAAACATACCATGCTTCCCAACATTTTCTTTTTCCTTTTCCGAAGAAGGCTGATGTTACATCGCACCCAGTGAAATCGTGAAACATTGGCAGACCCAAGTATTTCTCTTTCAATTTATCAGAAATTTCTACGCAAGAAATGTACTTCATATTCTTTCCCGTACCAAACTCTATCCAAATATCCTGCTCTTGATGCTGATACTGATAGAAAATTGCGAGAATGATCACATCAGGATCCATAGTTTTTATCAAGATTCTTTTCAAATTATTTTCCATACAATTTTGAGTATGAACAAAAATCCGAGTATCAGCTTCCTCATGGTTGCAAACACTAGTTATTTTATTGATTCCTAGGGATCCACTATTGTGAAGTGTTTCCTCAATTGTATTACATACTACTACTGTATTCTCGGGTAATGGCATGTCTTTGAGGTGGTTCGAAATTAAATCGAACAATTGTTTCTTATTTTCCGAGTATCTCAAGAAGTCATTCCAATTTCGTGGAATGCTGGTGTTTTCTCTTACCAGTTTTCTGTTCCCTTTTCCCCTCTTTTCTCTTGCCTTGAAGCTCTTATCAATATAAATATCCCAGATTACATCAATCCTCTTAGAGGTATCTAGAATTCTTAGAATATGAGGCTTTACAATAAGAGAGATATATTCCTGAAAAGTACAGCAAGCCTTGGGTCGTAGTATATGTACTAATGCAGCACCATCAATCAATACAGCATCAACATCAGTTGGTTTACTCTCTTATTTGTCTAAGCATCGTAATAAATCTGATTCCGTGCCATGGTACATTTGACCAAGTTGAGCAAGTGAGGGTTGTTGAGGATGATTCTCAAATTTGAAAAAAAAATTCAGGTCACCATCTCTATTCTGTGACACAACGTAAAGTCTACTGAATGAAGTAACATCTGATTTCAATTCTTTCACTTTACTTGATTTATTCTGCTTATTTTTTTTATTCTTGAAGGGAATGTTATTATTTTTAGTGATTGGTTCAGAAATTTTAGAACAATTTTTTCGAGAACAATCATGGAAAAATTCTCTGCATTGATGGACGCCTTTATCTAATAACAGTCTCAAACATTCGTCATTCACGACAATTCTACTATCTAGAGCGAATAATTCAATTGAGGTTTCCTGGAACGGATTACCATATGTTTTGAAGGTATCTGATCCGAATGAAGATGGACATTGGAAGAAGAAAAATGGATACCACTCTGGACAACTATCAAGAACGAAAGATTGGAAACAGATGATATAATGATTAAATGCCAATGTAAAATTTGTGATCATAAATGCAAATATTTCCTGAGGAAATCGAAATGTACACAATTATGTACCTGTAGAGAATGCTGCAATTAGGGCTGTAGTACCTGATTTTATATTTGTTTTATTTCATTTTCAGAGTTGATGAGTTAATTTTTATGTTCTCAGATTGTTTTATGTAGTTTTCGGAGTTGATGAGTCAATTTTAATGCTTTTAGATTGTTTTTATTACAATAAAAATGTTTAAATTGTTGTACCTTTATTGTTAGATTTTCCACATTCCTTCTTGAATCCAAGTAGTATCCTACATAATTATTTGTCTGTGTGATGAGTAAATCAACTTCTTCCTCTCACGTCATATAGTGAAATGTTCATTTCTCACGTTGCATGCACCAACGGTAGGTAGGTAGGTATTTTTTATCATTTTTCACGCATTATTCTATCAAACGCGCATGTGTTCGTACGCCACTGGATGCCTCCTCTATATAGATATTTTCAACTTTATATATATCGTTCGATAGAAAAAACTGCAAGCTTCATTTTTTCTCTCATCAAATTTTTCGATTTTTTGAACCGTTTAATAGTTATGAGGAAAAACATGACAGCCTAGAACTTCCTCCTCCCATATATTTTTTATTGGGAGCTGACATTGAGATTTTTGATCAATCAAAAAATATCTATCAGATGCAAAATTCAATTTTCTTCCGAATGGCGTAAATCGCAAATCTCTATCTCACCGTTTTTGAGAAAATAATATTTATATGCAATTGTGCGCAACACCCCTTCGAGAAGGGGGTGGGGGTGTCTCCGCGGGTTTCAGGGGTGGGTCTGCCCCTGAAACTCTTTATTTTTACTTACTCTATGCCTGTTCAAAAATATTTGCTTTTACTCAGAAGGGGAAGTATCGACCATCGTAGGACCTTAGCTAATATGGTCAGTGCAATCGTATCTGCAATTACTGTAGGCATGTCAGATTCTAGAATGCGAAGTTACAGTGTAAACATAGTCGAAGTTTCTTGCTCTCCCTGTTGTAAGCGTTATTTTAATCCAGGAAACACTAGACAATGTCTACCTATAAGATATATAACCGACTTATTATCAAGATTGATAAATTCGAAGTTTTGGCGAACACGCCGGTTTACCGACTCTTGATTGTTGGAATCGAAGTTTTTGGTGGATATGAAAAAGTAAAGTACTCCACTCACATATAATGGGCTGTCATATATACTTCATTCATTCAAGATGCTAGAATGCAAAGTTAAAAAGTATACATAGTCGAAGTCGAAGTTTCTTGTTCGGCCTGTTGTGTACGCTATACCCGCTTCGATGTCGTCTCATATGATCGTTGCGAACATATATGCACCAGAGGTATTCATGTGGGATGATAAAACACAGAGATACAGTGTGCAGACTGATGTTGTCGAAGTATCTCCACTTGCCTATTGTTCTCGTTATAAGTCCTTCGAAGTCGTCTTATATGGTCAGTGCGATTGTATCTGCTATAGCTCTAGGCACGTCAGATGCTAGACAGCAGATACAGTGTAAACATACCCTAAGTCGAAAGTTCTTGTTTTGCAAGCTGTGTGCGTTATACCCGCTTGGGAGTCGTCTCATATGACCAATGCAGACTTTTCTGCTTCAATAGTGTCAATGTGAGATGATAGGATGAAGAGATACAGTGTGCACAACGATGAAGTCGATGTATCATCATTTGCCTATTGTACTCGTTATATACCCTTCAAAGTCGTCTTATACGGTCACTGCAATCGTATCTGCTTTAACTGTATGCATGTCAGATGATGGACTGCAGAGTTACAGTGTAAACATAGTCGGAGTCGAAGTTTCTTGTTCTGCAAATCGAGTGCGTTATACCCGCTTGGAAGTCGTCTTATATGGTCAATGCAAATTTGTCTGCTTCAATAGTGTCTATGTGAAATGTTAAGATAGAGAGATTTTGTGTGCACAACGATGGAGTCGATGTATCTTCATTTGCCTATTGTACTCGTTATATACCCTTCAATGTCATCTTATACGGTCACTCGATCGTATATGCTCCAACTGTATGCATGTCAGATGCTAGACTGCAGAGTTACAGTGTTAACATAGTCGAAGTCGAAGTTTCTTGTTCTGCAAGCTGTGTGCGTTATACGCGCTTGGGAGTAGTCTTATATGGTCAATGTGAACTCGTCTGCTTCGATAGTGTCCATGTGGGATGATAGGATAGAGAGATATAGTGTGCACAACGATGAAGTCGATATATCCCCATTGGCCTGTTGTACTCGCCATATACCCTCCAAAGTCGTCTTATATGGTCACTGCAGTCGTATCTGCTTGAACTGTATGCATGCCAGAAGCTAGACTGCAGAGTTTATGAGTAAACATACTGGTAGTCGAAGTTTATTGTTCTGCAAGTTGAGTGCGTTAAAACGACTTAGAAGTTGTCGAGGTTTCTTGTTTTTCAAGCTGTGTGCGTAATACCTGTTTGGGAGTCGTCTTATATGGTCATTGTAAACTTGTCTGCTTCAATAGTGTCCATGTAAGATGATAGGATAGAGAGATAGAGTGTGAACTCCGATGCAGTCGATGTATCTTCATCTGCCTATTGTACTTAATATATACTCCCCAAAGTCGTCTTATATGGTCACTGCGATCATATCTGCTTCAACTGTATGCATGTCAGAAGCTACACTGCAGAGTTTATGTGTAAACATAGTGGTAGTCGAAGTTTATTGTTCTGCAAGTTGTGTGCGTTATAACCGCTTAGAAGTTTTCTCATATGGGCATTGCGAACTCGTTTGCTTCAATAGTATCCATGTGAGATGATAAGATAGGGATAGAGTGTGCACACCGATGGGGTCGATGTAAGTTCATTCGCCTATTGAACCTTTCAGAGTCGTCTTATACGGTCACTGCCATCGTTTCTGCTTCAACTATATGCATATTAGATTAATTCCTCAAATATCTCGAGAACGGCACAAAATATCTAAAATCTGAATCGAAAAATACCCCAACACCACTCCTGTGGACTTCCGCAACGACCTACCACATAGAGAAAGTCCGAACATTATATCACAAAAAACAAAAATAATTGTACGACGTCATGACGCGAATTAATTCTGAGTTTATTGAAAAAAAAAAGGTGAGTGACAATTGTATGTTTTTTGCCCAAAATTCGATAGAAATCAAGACGATCAACGAAAAATTCCTCATACATTTTCACTCAAAATTACCTCTTTTCTGGAAAAAAAATTGTCCCGATATTCATATTTTCTGAAATATTTCGAGAACGGCACAAAACATTGAGAATATGAATCGAAAAATACTTCAACACCCTTGTCGACTTCCGCAATGGCCTCCTACATGGAGAGAGTCCGAACACCTTATCACGAAAAAACAAAAAAATTAGTACGACCTCATGACGCGAAATAATTCAAAGTTCATTGAATAAAAAAGGTGAGTTACAAGTGTATGTTTTGTCGCCCAAAATTCGATAGAAATCAAGACGACTAACGAAAAAGTCTTCATTATTTGTTACTCAAAATTGCCTTTGTACTGGTAAAAAAAATTGGAAAGGTATTATTTTTGATGAAACTTTTCAAAGTCCCGATATTCATATTTTCTCAAATATCTCGGGAACAGCAATAAATATAGAAAATCTAAATCAAAGAATACCCCAACGCTGTCGACTTCCGCAAAAGCCTACCACATGAAGGGAGTCCGAACACCGTATCACGATAAACAAAAAAATCAGTACGACGTCATGACGCGGAATAATTCCAAGTTCATTGAAAAAAATAGTGAGTGACAAGTGTATGTTTTCCGCCCGAAATTCGATAGAAATCAGGACGACCAACGAAAAAGTCTCAATACATTGTTACTCAAAATTGCCTTTTCACTGGAAGAAAAAACTTGGGAAAGTATCATTTTTGATGAAAATTTTTCGAGTCCCGATATTCATATTCTCTCAAATATCTCGAGAACGGCAATGAATTTCGAAAATATAAATCAAAATATACCCCAATACCCTTGTCGACTTTCGCAACGGCCTACCACATGGAGAAAGTCTGAACATTGTATCACGAAAAACACAAAAATTAGTAAGACGTCATGACGCGAATTGATTCCAAGTTCATTGACAAAAAAAAAGGTGAGTGACAATTGTATGTTTTTTGCCCATAATTCGATAGAAATCAAGACGACCAACGAAAAGGTCTTTATTCTTTGTTACTCAAAATTGCCTCTTAACTGAAAAAAAAAATTGGAAAAGTATTATTTTTGATGAGATTTTTTCAAATACCGATATTCATATTTTCTGAAATATTTCGAGAACGGCACAAAACATCGAGAATATGAATCGAAAAATACTCCAACACCCTTGTCGACTTTCGCAAAGGCCTACTACATGGAGAAAGTCCGAACACCGTATCACGAAAAACAAAAAAATTAGTACGACGTCATGACGCGAAATAATTCAAAGTTCATTGAATGAAAAAGGTGAGTGGCAAGTGGATGTTTTGTCGCCCAGAATTCGATAGAAATCAAGATGACTAACGAAAAAGTCTCCATTGATTGTTACTCAATATTGCCTCTTCACTGGGAAAAAAAACTGGAAAAGTTTAATTTTTGATGAAATTTTTCAAAGGCCCCGATATTCATATTTTCTCAAATATCTCGAGAACGGCACAGAATATCGAAAATCTGAATCGAAAAATACCCCAACACTCCTGTCGACTTCCGCAACGACCTACCACATGGAGAAAGTCCGATTATATCACGAAAAACAAAGAAAAATGTACGACGTCATGACGCGAATTAATTCTAAGTTCATTGAAGAAAAAAAAACGGTGAGCGACAATTGTATGTTTTTGTTTCCAAAATTCGATTAAAAACAAGACGATCAACGAAAAATTCTGTACATTTTCACTCAAAATTGCCTCTTTTTGGAAAAAAAATTGGAAAAGTAATATTTTTGATGAGATTTTTTCAAATCCCGATATTCATATCTACTGAAATATTTCGAGAACGGCACAAAACATCGAGAATATGAATCGAATAATACTCCAGCACCCTTGTCGACTTTCGCAAAGGCCTACTACATGGAGAAAGTCCGAACACCGTATCACGAAAAACAAAAAAAAATAGTAGGACGTCATGACGCGAACTAATTCGAAGTTCATTGAATAAAAAAGGTGAGAGACAAGTGTATGTTTTGTCGCCCAAAATTCGATAGAAATCAAGACAACCAACGAAAAAGTCTCCATAAATTGTTACTCAAAATTGCCTCTTTACTTGAAAAAAAATCGGAAAAGTATTATTTTTGATGAAATTTTTCAAAGTCCCGATATTCATATTTTCTCAAATATTTTGAGAACGGCACTGAATATCAAAAATTTAAATCGAAATATATCTCAACACCATTGTCGACTTCCGCATAGGCCTACCACATGGAGAAAGTCCGAACACCGTTTCACGAAAAACAAAAAAATTAGTACGACGTCATGACGCGAAATAATTCTAAGTTCATTAAAAAAAAAAAAGGTGAGTGACAATTGTATGTTTTTTCCCAAAATTCGATAGAAATCAAGACAACCAACTGTAACGTCGCAATTTTCAGGGGGTAATTAATTATATAATTTAGTTAAAATTCTACCCCTGAGTTGGCTGTTTACTGACCTGAGATTTACTTGGAATTTTAAACCTCAAAAGTTTTGCTACAAAATATAGTGTTTAAAGTGCCTAGTTTGAGACTGTAGAAACCAAACACTGGTAGTTCAGAGGGACAATGGGGTGGGTACGTTAAATGCCAATTTACATAGGGTGAATATCGATTTAATAACAAGGAATGTAGATTTAATTACAATAAATATTGAAAAATATAGACTCCATTAGAAATTTGTACTGATATGAAGGAAAACAAACAATCAGGAATAGTTTATACTAAAGAAAATAGAGACAGTCTGAAATCAACTCTTCAGTACATCTCTCATTACATACTCAGTGTATAGCAAAATAGTGATATTCGAATTCGAATATGTTCAACAGTGGAGTCTAGCTGTCAAGTACAGGGTGTAGGCGGCCACGTCGTTCATATACAGGGTGTTGAGTTACCGCCAAGATACAGGCAGGATACAGGCAGGATACAGATACAAGGTAGATTTGGTTCTGTAGAGATGTCTACTATGCAGCCACAAGACCTGATGGGGCTCTCAGGGTTCCTGGGCCATCCGCAGGCTCTTCTATTGGGCCGGCAACAAAAAAAGGCCAAACCAAGAAATATCCAGCCAGCAACGACCGGATAACACCCCCAACGATCGACACGTGGTGGATGACGGAATATGCAGGCTTCACCGGAGAAAGGACAGATTCCAGGAATATAAGAACCCTGAACGACAGAATGGAAAAATTGTTTGGGGCCACTAAATAAATAATCAAAATTAAATCTCATACCTGTGATGGAGTTCGGGTTCTTGGTAGGGTGATGTCGACCTCGTGGCTTTCAGCCTAAAATCCCTCCAATTTGAAGTATGGTACCAACACCAGAATTGGTTCTAATTGAATGGCAATTCGATTCGAAAAGCATAAAAATGGCGAGATGTCTCCTCGAGATGATGGGCCGTCCTCCGACCGGAAAATCGGTCTTTTTCTCAAGAACGCCCCATAGCGCAGAAAAGTGTTGGTGGGAGATTTTCCCGCGAACACACTGTAGATGGTATTTCACCACCACAGAAAGATGAGAGAATATCCTAGATTCAACAAGAAAATACCTGATTTTCCCGATATTAGTGAATTTTAACCATTTTACATCTAGTTATCGTGGAAATTGATTTTTCGGCGGTTAAAGCCGTTTTGCCACGACCACAATATTCAAACGGAGACATGCGCAGACATGACCTCGGAACTACGTCGACCCATGACGCAATCTTCTTCTTTTTCAATGGATGATCAACTTCATCGAACGAGACATAAACAATAGGGTTATTACACCTACTATTCGATTTAACAACAAGCCACTATTTTTAAAGATACAGATGTCGTGCTAGGCTAAGTCCTTCCATAATCAATCAATTTTAAGGTCATTTAATAGCGACAAAAAAAAATAACCACTGTCAATGACAAGTGTTGACCATTGCTTAAAGTACCAAGAATAATGAGAAGATATTGTCCTTCGAAAGAAAGCAGAACAGCTCGCAAGTATCGATCATCTGTCAACAGTCAACAATCTGATGGTGACGTCTTCGCTCAATATTACTGATCGAAAATGTAAACAACATAACAACGATAACAATCGGATAAATCGAATGAGAACTGGAACAGTAAAATCTTCATCGTTAAAATTTTAAAATATCCGAACGCTCGAAGAAGACTGGCCATCATTCCAAAAAAACAACACTGTGCATAAATATTCAAAACCTGAATCGAGAACGGTAAGCACTGACAACAGACCTTGTCTAATAAAAACTCGAGAGACTATTTTGTTTTCAGGAGCTAAATAAGAGATTTACGACAATAAACTGTATAAACTAATCGAGATTGCAAATAGGAGATATCAACGACAACTGATGAATAAACAAATCAAAATCTGAGAGGAAAGTACGTAAACAAAACCATCTCGATTTGATTTCTAGCAGTATTTTCGTTAGGCAAAAACGAAGTGTAACACTCCCCCTCTACCCCGAAGAGATTTACCTGTGAATCTCAACAAGATAACTTGTCGAAAAAACTGTCTACTATACGTTACAGATCTACGGTGGATCAAGGAAATCCTCCTTCTTGGAACTCGGATCAGGTGGACGAGACTTGAAATCTTGTACATGCCAAGTACCTCCAGATTTGCCTTTGTCATCTACTATTTCATATGTTACTGGAGAGAGCTTCTTTTTAATGATAAAAGGACTTTTATAATTTGGGGCAAACTTAGCAGTGGAATAGTTAGTAGCATCAGAAAGCACATGGTTTTTTACATAGACCGAATCACCAACGGAATAACTCACCGGCCTACGCCCAAGGTTATAGCGCTCTTTAGACTTAGAATGAGCATCATCAAGACGTTTCCGAACATCGCTATAAATGTTTTTGAATTCCTTCACTGCTCTTTGAGGTGTACGATCACTGATGTCCATATTGGCAAGCGGATGTTCATTTCCACTGGATTTATGTTCGCGCCCAAAATTGACAAAAAATGGTGTCAAACCTGTGGTTCCATGAACGGAAGTCCGAATTGAGCAACCAACCTTCGGCAACAACTCAGCCCATACTCGATGGTTTTCTTCAACATAACAAGAAAGCATAGCTTCGAGTACTCGATTGACTCTTTCGACTGGATTTGCCTGAGGGTGATACAGAGGCGTGAATCTAATGTGGACATGATAATTTCACATGACTTCTTGAAAACAGTGGACTGAAATTGTACTCCATTATCGCATATCAAAATCTGGGGACAACCGAACATCAGAAAAACATGCTCTTCAGTTATACGTGTAACTGCAATGGCTGTAGCTGATCTCAAAGGCAAAAATAGGGGAAACTTGCTAAACGTATCTGTGACCACATAGATAAACCGATATTCTTCTTTTGAGCAAGGCAATGGACCAACCAGATCTACAGAGATCATCTGCCAAGGTACAGTCGGCTCAGGATGTTTACCCATATAACCAGCAGGACGTTGTAGCTCTGGTTTATGCCGATTACAAGTTTGACATTTCCTAACATATGCAACGACATCACCTCGCATTTTCGGCCAAAAGTAACGTTTCTTCACCCTTTCGAAGGTTTTAAAAACACCAGCATGACAAGCTACAGTTTTATCATGATTTTCACTGATGATTTTCTTCCTATTTTCTTTCGGCACAACCTCTTTCCAATAGTCCGTCGTATCTCGTAAACCAGGATAAGGACAAGAAACGAAGTTGAAAAGTTTGTCACCGACTACACGCCATTGTGGAAACTTCAGAGGACTTTTCTCAACTTGATCAACCATATGAAGGTACCAACTATCTGAAGGTGGGTTTACTTCGCTCGAAACATTGACAGCATCAATTTCAGGTACAGCTCGCGATAATGCATCTGCCACTACGTTATCACGGCCTTTTCGATGGTATATTTTGAAATTGAATTGCTGTAGGCGTAGCAACCAACGAGCTATACGACCCTTAGGTTCCCTCAAATTATGGAGCCATACCAAACTATGGTGGTCCGTTATCACAAAAAATTCGTAACCTTCAAAATATGGACGTAGTTTCTCGATTGAAAAGAGAACCGCCAGACATTCCCGCTCTACAGTACTATAGTTACGTTCTTGACGTGTCAGGGATCGGCTCACGTAACAGATCACATGTTCGCCATCTTCGAAAATTTGGGAAAGAACACCACTTATTCCGTATGCTGACGCGTCTGTCTGCACTTGGAATGGTCGACTGAAGTCAGGACATGTTAACACAGGAGCTGAAGCTAAGGCGTTCTTGATACCTTGAAAAGCACTCTGACAATCTTCCGACCAGCACCACTTCTTATTTTTTGAGAGAAGAGCGGTCATTGGGGCAACAAAAGAAGAGAAGTTCGAGATGAATCTCCTGTATCATGAAGCAACACCTAACACACGATGAACCTCAGTGATGTTTTTAGGCGGTGAGATATTTGAAATGGAAGATACTTTCCCGGGATCTACATGGAGACCCTGGCTATCTACAACGTAACCTAGATAACGTAATTCAGGGGACAAAAGAAACATTTTGATTTGGATACTGTGAGCCCTGCTTTCTGGAAACGTTCGAAAACCTCTTTCAAAGTTATCATATGCTCTTCGAAGGAAGATGAAACAATAATAACATCGCCTAAATAGTAGGAACACTTGTGGTTCCAACTCAGGGCCTAAAACTTTGTCAATAAGACGTTCGAACATTGCCGGCGCTTTACATAGTTCGAATGGCATTCTTTCAAAATGATAGAGACCTCTACCTGGTATGGTAAATGCCGTATAGTCACGAGATTCTGGTGGCACTTGCCAATAAGCAGATTTAATATCGATAGAACTCAAGAATTTCGCACCCCGTAATTTGTCTAAGATAGTGGAAATGAATGGAAGTGGGTAGGCATCTTTTCTCGTTACTCGATTAAGTTGTCGATAATCAACACAAAAGCGATATTCGCCTCCTTTTTTCGGTACAAGAAGAACTGGGCTTGACCAAGCTGAACTAGAAGGCTCAAGTACACCTAACTCCAACATTTCTTCAACGGCCTTATCAATGTGTTCTTGCATAATAGGTGAAACTCTATAGGCTCTCTGCCTAATCGGCTCTGAATCAGTTATAATTTTATGTTGTATCAAAGACGGGCAACTCAATTTATCTCCTTGTTGTTCAAAATAGGTGTTAACTAGTTGGTCCAGTCGTAATTGTTCATCATTACTCAAAACTTCCTTGGCAACTACTTTATTGACCGTACTAACGGTGTCTATACTTGAAGAAAGGTTATCAAATGACCAACACCCATGCTCCAAATCAGGAATTATGCCCATGGCCAATCAAAAATCTACACCCAAAATTATTAAATGATTCAAATCGGGAACAACTAAAATGTCTATGATTTTGACTTTATGTTCTAATTCAATAGGTACGGAGATAGAACCTGATAGTGCACAATTTTGATCATTTGCAACCACACAAGAATTGATAGTTGATCTATTTAATTGTATGCCCAGATTTTTAAGAACATCCCATCCAATTTCTCCTAAAACAGTGTTATTCGCGCCACTGTATAGAAGAGCCTTGAATTGTATTTCAAAAATTTTTATCGATAAAAATGGTCGGTTATCACCATCACAATGTGACAAGATATATGAAAAAACAGGCAAGATGGTTTGAGGGTAGCAGTTCTGGTTGTTTGAGTCGCCTAACATTTTGTTGGTAGAGCACGTTAGGCGACTATCTAACGGCTCGGTCAAGCGTTTCCCAAACAGTTGGGACATGATTTCACTGTAACCTCAGGTTTACCACATTTAAAACAGTGCATTCTGTGAGGTTAGGTACATCTATTACGCACATGACCATTCTGACCACAGTTCCAACATGTTGGGCCTGAAACTTGTGTGGGTCCAGAAATCGGCTGAGTCCGATTATTAAGGATAGCAAGAGGAGTACTACTATGCATCAGTAAAACTTGAGTAGGCATATCGCGTTGTTCAACTCTATAACTTACTGAAGGAACTTGCATAGGATTCACGTCATTTTCAGGAATCGTGTCACGTGGGTACGAAAAATTAAAGGTACCAAAATTTGCCGCAGAAACTGGAGGGTTACTCCCAGCTTGATGTGAATGAATTGGCTGCGAATGATTTAACAAGTCAGAAGATGAAGGCAAGCAGAAATCCATTCCATAATTAAAATTCTGAGTTTGAACTGATGGACTAGTAGGTGGAACGTTAATCAAGTTAAATTCAGCTGGAATTCTAGCAAAGTTTGAGTTCGGGGAGTTCTGAATAGGAACGTCAACTGCAGAAACGCGAGGAGTCGAAGTATTCTGGTACTCTAATCCGGGCTCTACAGAATACCTAGGTCTAACCATGGGAGCTCTATATCCTGTGCACTCTGATTTGCTTCCTCAATTTCACGACCCATAGAAATTAGTATATTCAACGAGTATACACCCTTGCCCGCAAAAGACATCTGTAGATATGGCAACATTTTTCCATTAATGAAACTCACTCTATATTCCTCTATGAGGGTTCGCCCAGTCGTGTGGTGCAGGTCGATTAGTAGCTCTTAGATAACTGGGGAATCGAATGGAATGAACTTCTTGAAAATGAAATATATTGACGTATCTTTTATTTTTCTTGACAGCTCCTATCATCATTATTCATCAGGTCATTGTCACCTTCTACCAGAGGTTTTCAAACTCCTAACATAGCGTTGTTTGCGCCTACAATCACTCCCCTACCAGTAACTTGAAAATGTTACGACAAGAAGAGTATTCATGGAAACAAAGTAGCAAAAGTATGTACAAAGAACTTTAAAACAAATGTAGGTAATCTAACACTGAGATGAAATATATGCAGGTTTCGAACTATCAATACTAATAGTATCTTCTTTTTCATTTTTCAAAATGGTGAAATATTTGACTTTCCTATTAACCACTTTGTAAGGTCCTTCATATACTGACTCGAATGGTCTCCTCACTCGATCTACTCTAACAAAAACATGTGTTGAAGACAGTAGATCTTTGTGTATGAAGACGTTTCTTGAAGTTTTGTGCTCGATCTTTACCGGTTTCAAAGCAGTCATTCCTCTTATCAGGTTCGCTGTGAAGCTATCACAATCAAAGTCAGGATCTCTCTCTTCGAAAAATTCACCAGGTAATATGATATTTTTTCCATAAACCATTTGTGCGACAGTGTAGTTTTCTTCATCTTTCAAGGCAGAACGTAGTCCTAATAGAATTGTTGGTATTGCGTCCGTCCATCTCGATGTCTCATACGCCTTTATAGCTGTCTCACACCACAACCTCTTTCCAATAGTCCGTCGTATCTCGTGAACCAGGATAAGGACGAGAAACGTAGTTGAAAAGTTTGTCACCGACTACACGCCATTGTGGAAACTTCAGAGGACTTTTCTCAACTTGATCAACCATATAGAGGTACCAACTATCTGAAGGTGGGTTTATTTCGCTCGAAACATTGACAGCATTAATTTCAGGTACAGCTCGCTATAATGCATCTGCCACTACGTTATCACGGCCTTTTCGATGGTATATTTTGAAATTGAATTGCTGTAGGCGTAGCTACCAACGTGCTATACGACCCTTAGGTTCCCTCAAATTATAGAGCCATACCAAACTATGGTGGTCCGTTATCACAGAAAATTCGTTACCTTCAAGATATGGACGTAGTTTCTCGATTGAAAAGAGAACCGCCAGACATTCCCGCTCTACAGTACTATAGTTACGTTCTTGACGTGTCAGGGATCGGCTCACGTAACAGATCACATGTTCGCCAACTTCGAAAATTTGGGAAAGAACACCACCTATTCCGTATGCTGACGCGTCTGTCTGCACTTGGAATGGTCGACTGAAGTCAGGACATGTCAACACAAGAGCTGAAGCTAAGGCGTTCTTGATACCTTGAAAAGCACTCTGACAATCTTCCGACCAGCACCACTTTTTATTTTTTGAGAGAAGAGCGGTTATTGGGGCAACAAGAGAAGAAAAGTTCGAGATGAATCTCCTGTACCATGAAGCAACACCTAACACACGACGAACCTCAGTGATGTTTTTAGGCGGTGGGATATTCAAAATGGAAGATACTTTTCCAGGATCATGGAGACCCTGGCTATCTACAACGTAACCTAGATAACGTAATTCAGGGGACAAAAGAAACATTTTGATTTGGATACTGTAAGCCCTGCTTTCTGGAAACGTTCGAAAACCTCTTTCAAAGTTATCATATGCTCTTCGAAGGAAGATGAAACAATGATAACATCGCCTAAATAGTAGGAACACTTGTGGTTCTAACTGAGGGCCTAAAACTTAGTCAATAAGACGTTCGAACATTGCCGGCGCTTTACATAGTTCGAATGGCATTCTTTCAAAATGATAGAGACCTCTACCTGGTATGGTAAATTCCGTATAGTCACGAGATTCTGGTGCAATTGGCACTTGCCAATAAGCAGATTTAATATCGATAGAACTCAAGAATTTCGCACCCCGTAATTTGTCTAAGATAGTGGAAATGAATGGAAGTGGGTAGGCATCTTTTCTCGTTACTCGATTAAGTTGTCGATAATCAACACAAAAGCGATATTCGCCTCCTTTTCTCGGTACAAGAAGAACTGGGCTTGACCAAGCTGAACTAGAAGGCTCAAGTACACCTAACTCCAACATTTCTTCAACGGCCTTATCAATGTGTTCTTGCATAATAGGTGAAACTCTATAGGCTCTTTGCTTAATCGGCTCTGAATCAGTTATAATTTTATGTTGTATCGAAGACGGGCAACCCAATTTATCTCCTTGTTGTTCAAAATAGGTGTTAACTAGTTGGTCCAGTCGTAATTGTTCTTCATTACTCAAAACTTCCTTGGCAACTACTCTATTGACCGTACTAACGGTGTCTATACTTGAAGAAAAGTTATCAAATGACCAACACCCATGCTTCAAATCAGGAATTATGCCCATGGCCAATCAAAAATCTACACTCAAAATTATTAAATGATTTAAATCGGGAACAACTAAAATGTCTATGATTTTGACTTTATGTTCTAATTCAATAGGTACGGAGATAGAACCTGATACCGCACAATCTTGATCATTTGCAACCACACAAGAATTGATAGTTGATCTATTCAATTGTATGCCCAGATTTTTAAGAACATCCCATCCAATTTTTCCTAAAACAGTGTTATTCGCGCCACTGCCTAGAAGAGCCTTGAATTGTATTTCAAAAATTTCTATCGATAAAAATGGTCGGTTATCACCATCACAATGTGACAAGATATATGAAATAACAGGCAAGATGGTTTGAGGGTAGCAGTTCTGGTTGTTTGAGTCGCCTAACATTTTGTTGGTAGAGCACGTTAGGCGACTATCTAACGGCTCGGTCGGGCGTTTCCCGAACAGTTGGGACATGATTTCACTGTTTCCTCAGGTTTACCACATTTAAAACAGTGCATTTTGTGAGGTTGGGTACATCTATTACGCAAATGACCATTCTGACCACAGTTCCAACATGTTGTGTGGGTCCAGAAATCGGCTGAGTCCGATTATTAAGGATAACAAGAGGAGTACTACTATGTATCGGTAAAACTTGAGTAGGCATATCGCGTTGTTCAACTCTATAACTTACTGGAGGAACTTGCATAGGATTCACGTCATTTTCAGGAATCGTGTCACGTGGGTACGAAAAATTAGAGGTACCAAAATTTGCCGCAGAAACTGGAGGGTTACTCCCAGCTTGATGTAAATGAATTGGCTGCGAATGATTTAACGAGTCAGAAGATGAAGGCAAGCAGGAATCCATTCCATGATTAAAATTCTGAGTTTGAACCGATGGACTAGTAGGTGGAACGTTAATCAAGTTAAATTCAGCTGGAATTCTAGCAAAGTTTGAGTTCGGGGAGTTCTGAATAGGAACGTCAACTGCAGAAACGCGAGGAGTCGAAGTATGCTGGTTCTCTAATCCGGGCTCTACAGAATACCTAGGTCTAACCATGGGAGCTCTATATTCCAGTGCACTCTGATTTGCTTCCTCAATTTCACGACCCATAGAAATTAGAATATTCAACGAGCACACACCCTTGCCCGCAAAAGACATCTGTGAATATGGCAACATTTTTCCTTTAATGAAACTCACTCTATATTCCTCTATGGGGGTCTGCCCAGTCGTGTGGTGCAGGTCGATTAGTAGCTCTTAGATAACTGGGGAATCGAATGGAATGAACTTCTTGAAAATGAAATATATTGACGTATCTTTTATTTTTCTTGACAGCTCCTATCAACATTATTCATTGGGTCATTGTCACCTTCTACCGGAGGTTTTCAAACTCCTAACATAGCGTTGTTTGTGCCCACAATCACTCCCCTACCAGTAACTTGAAAATGTTACGACAAGAAGAGTATTCATGGAAACAAAGTAGCAAAAGTATGTACCAAGAACTATAAAACAAATGTAGGTAATCTAACACTGAGATAAAATATATGCAGATTTCAACCTATCAATACTAATAGTATCTTCTTTTTCATTTTTCAAAATGGTGAAATATTTGTCTTTTCTATTAACCACTTTGTAAGGTCCCTCATATACTGACTCGAATGGTCTTCTCACTCGATCTACTCTAACAAAAACATGTGTTGAAGACAGTAGATCTTTGTGTATGAAGACGTTTCTTGAAGTTTTGTGCTCGATCTTCACCGGTTTCAAAGCAGTCATTTCTCTTATCAGGTTCGCTGTGAAGCTATCACAATCAAAGTCAGGATCTCTCTCTTCGACAAATTCACCAGGTAATATGATATTTTTTCCATAAACCATTTGTGCGACAGTGTAGTTTTCTTCATCTTTCAAGGCAGAACGTAGTCCCAATAGAATTGTTGGTATTGCGTCCGTCCATCTCGATGTCTCATACGCCTTTATAGCTGTCTTCAAAGTTCTGTGTACTCTTTCTATTTTTCCGTTACACTCTGGATGGTATGATGTTGTGTTGCTCAATTTTGCTCTGCATGATTTTGCCAAATTCCTGAAGAGTTCTGATCTGAACTGGCAGCCTCTGTCTGTTATAATTTGCTTAGGAACTCCAAATCTAGTAATCCAGTGAACGTAAAAATGTTTTGCTATGGTTTCTGCTGTGATATTCCGAATTGGTATGACCTCTATCCAGTTTGTGAATCTATCAATACATGTGAAACTATAGACTTTTCCCTCAGATTGTGGGTACGGTCCAATTATATCAATATGTATCACTGAAAATCTTTCATCGGGTGGTTTGTAGGCTTGAATTTTCGATTTAGTGTGTCTCGTTACCTTGTTTTTCTGGCATTCCATACAGCATTGGGCCATTTTTCTTACATCGCATTTGATACTCGGCCAAACGAATCGACTGTACTTGTTTCACAGTTGATTTGATGCCAGGATGATTCAAATTGTGAATTTGATTGAATATAAGCGTTCGGAATTTAGTCGGGATGTAGGGCCGTATATTTTCAGTTGTGATGTCACACCAGAGTTGCCTTCCAGAAGTTAGTTTATTGCATTTGAATGTAAGTGAATGATCACGATTGTTCAGTAAAGATTTCAGTTCATCATCATTTATTTGTGCTTCTGCAATTTCGTCTTAATCAATGACTTTTACAGATTCAAGTCTGGATAGTGTATCTGCTACTATATTGTTTCTTCCCTTCACATGTGAAATGTTGGTCGAAAATTGAGATACATACTGCAGATGTCGTTGTTGTCTGGGTGATGCTTTTTCATTGGGCTGTTTGAATGCATAAATAAGTGGCTTATGATCCGTATATATATATTGAAATCTCTTCCTTCTGATAGGTGTCGGAAATGTTTGATTGATTTGTAAATACTTAGAAGTTCTCGGTCATAGGTACTCTAATTTTCTTCTGCATTGCTCAACTTTTTTGAGAAAAATGCAATGGGCTTCCATGTGTCCTTCTCCCATTGCTGAATAACTGAACCAATAGCAACATTCGAGGCGTCTGTGAATAATGCCAGCGGTAAATCTGGATCTGGCGCCGTTAATAGCGCTGCATCAGCAAGATCACGTTTACATTTTTCAAACATTTCTTGAGCTGTTTTGGTCCAAACTATTTTCGTTTCATCTTTCTTTTTCGCTCCTTTGAGGTCATCATGTAGTATGCTTTGTACTGCAGCAGCTTGTTTCAAATGACATCTATAAAAGTTGACTAATCCAAGAAAAGTGAGAACTGTTCTTACATTTAGTCTCCGGTAATCTCCGCAAGGTCGCCAAGTACCATCCTTCTTCGGAGCCATATGCAATGGACTTGCCCATTCTGACTTTGAAGGTTGTATGATATTGTTATTAAGTAGGAATTGGAATTCTTCTTTAGCGATTTGTAACCTTTCAGCATCTAGGGGTCTTGCTCGACTATGTACAGGTTCTCCAGTTGTTGTGATGTAGTGTCTGATATTATGCTTGACCGTTAGTGGAAGTAAGTTTGGCTTAGTTAGTTCTGGATATTGGGCTAGCAAACCATGAAACTGCGTGGTTTTGTTTGTGGTGCTAATGATATATTCATCTGTGATAGCTGTAAGTTCACCCTTTGTATTGAGTTGAGTTACACCATCAAGCAGTTCTCTTTTATGTAAATCTATAATAATTTTGAAATGTTTCAAAAAATCTGCACCAATTATGCCCTTATCAATCTTGGCTACCACAAAAGGCCATTGAAATTGTCGTCGCAAACCCAGATCAACTGTCACCAGTTTGATTCCACAGGTTGGTATCACTGTGTTATTTGCAGCATATAATTTATATGAACTTTCAAATTTGTCATTGCATGTTGCAGGTAAGATCGAAACGTCGGCACCACTGTCTACTAAAAATTTCATACCTGTTTTCTTGTCATTTACAAATAATCGAGAATTTTGGCATTCTTGTAAGGTTTCAGCAGCAGAATTCGCCGCTAATACTACTGCCTGTTGAAGTTTTCCGATTTAGTGTTCCATGAACAAGGCTGGGTGCACTTCTCAGGTTTACAGTTCACTCCAAATCTGTAGTGGTAGTAGCAATATTTGCCTTTGGGATCGAATCAAGCTCTTGATACGCTTCGGCTTTGACGGCGTGAACGACTCGTAGTGCGCTCATGAGATCTACGTGTTGTCATAGAGTTCAGCTGTAACTGTAGTGAATTCAGTTTGCTTTCAACATCTTTCATGAACAGAGATAATGTGCTCGTGCTCGCTTGTGAGTCAGCCACTGCAAGAATCTCGCTTCCCGAATTCATTTCTGAAATTTTATCTGCCATCTCAGCTAATTTCTGTAAATTTTCATCACTCACTATCAAAATATCCTTGACAGAAGTCGGTAGTTTGTCTAACCAGATCGTACGCAACGCCTCATCTGAGAGGTCGGTACCTGCTAATGTTTGCAGCTTTCTCAATAACTGACTTGGTTTCGAATCGCCTATATCTACACCAGTAATCAGTCTTTTGATTTTCTTATCCTCGCTCTCTTTGAAGACATTCAGTAATCTCGATTCAGCTAAAGAATACTTGATTGGTTCCGTACCTTGAATGATGTCCCAGATATTTTCGATTTATTTTGGTTCAAGTTGTGATATCAGGAAATTGAATTTAGTCGTTTCGGAAGTGATTTTGTTGATCGAGAATTGTGCTTCTACCTGATAAAACCATATTTCAGGCTTTTCCGTCCAAAACGGTGGTATTTTTATCGAGATATTATAGACTTCTGATGGTTGCTCACTCATGTCTATATTACGCTCGTCGTGATTCATTTTGGTATGTAAGTCGATGGGTCACCAATATTTATGTGGGTCTGCCCAGTCGTGTGGTGCAGGTCGATTAGTAGCTCTTAGATAATTGGGAATCGAATGGAATGAACTTCTTGAAAATGAAATATATTGACGTATCTTTTATTTTTCTTGACAGCTCCTATCAACATTATTCATCAGGTCACTGTCACCTTCTACCGGAGGTTTTCAAACTCCTAACATAGCGTTGTTTGCGCCTACACCTCACTAGGTTTAGAGGTCAGTTTGTCAAATAGATTCTCCATGTATGAAACATAAATTATAACGTTTTCATTAGAACCTTGTGTCCTTCTTTTGAGTGTATCCCAAATCCTTTCCTCATAGTTGCGAGGTAAAAAGCTATTACGCAATGCGATATCAAATTCATCGTGAGTTTTTATATTGGTTCATCTCCATCTAATATTTCCGGTATCGAGTCCTAAAGTTGCGTTTTCGTTACTCCACGAGAAACGCGCATTTCTTCTAATTTTTCAAGAAAATCAGTGACACTTGTAGTGCCATTGAATCGAAGTCTCCAGCGACTAACATCAACAAATCCAAGGGAATCATTACCAAAATCATTGGTATTGCCAGAAAAATTTCGACTATCAGATGTCGAGGGATAATAAACTGGAGTATCAAATGTTACGTTATGCGTAAAATATATATTCATTGCCTGGAAGGTATACTACCAGTGATACTCCGTATCGGTAGAAACAGTACCCGAGAGCTGCTGCCATCAACGGTGAATTCCCAACCCATTTTTTTGTTCTAATCCAAAATATTCGAGAACGCAAAAGATATTGAAGTAGTCATGATGATATCCTAAGCAGTGAATTGTATTAAATAATTTTTACGCTAAAGGCGGATTAACTTCATTAGCTTTTCGACAGTGAGGTATCTTTTGATATTTTGGAGTGTTGAGTTATCTACTTACTGTTGGATCATCTCGTTAGAGGATTTTGGATATCAGTTTTTGAACTAGCAAGTTAACGCCTCACGATTATTAGGGAGCCGGTGATCGGAGGTGAGTTGATATTTGCCGCTTCAATATTTGTTCAATGTTCAAGTAGATTACATTTTTTATGTTTCTCATTATTATCAATAATTCGCACGAATAATTTTCACTTGAATAATTTCTAGGCGTTTATAGTTGAATCTTGGAATTATTTTGGAAGTCTCTGATTTCATAACCAAGACAAGAACTGAAATGGTGGTTCTGCGGTTCTTTTTACATAAGAGGGTATACCTATATCGCTGAGAGCCTGATAGGCTGGCTGACACCTGCAGTACCTTCAATTCCTAGCAGCAAGGCTAAGTACCGCATAGCGGCTTCACTTTTAAAATTTCTATCAACCCTTCCTCTTATATAATCGTCGCGAGCCAATATCTCCATCGAAGACTATAACCTAGTGTTCGGACTGTGTTAAGTGATAGTGGTAGCATAGATTAAGTATCGTACAAAAGTGTAATCATAGATTTTGTTTTTTGAATGGATACTATGATTGAGAGTTCCGTATATAAAGGACGGGTCAAACTTTTCGATTCTGTTCGCTCCCTCTCGAGAGAGTCATACAGGTACCCGGAAACTATGTATCTGAGTAGTTATCTAGTATTAGGCTTAATATCCTAGGTTGTTCGATTGGTCCAAGAAATCACTCACTTTCACTATTATACTGATTATATACCGAATTGACTTGTTCTTCTTTTATTACCTGTTAGAGTTCATTTTAGATAGATATATTTGGTTACTCCTATTATAGAGTAAATTTTATAGGTTCGATTACTCTTGAATTGTCAAGTATATAAGGGTTATGTATGTGAATCTATTGGCGCCCTGAAAATTACATCACCCGGTAAAATTCTACGACTCACCCCTCTCTCCCTGTTTAAAAGCTAGTTGTGAGCGAAACCCTTTACTTCAACCTTGTGAACGTAACCATTATACAAATTTGAATTGAAAGCAACAATTACCCATATGTAAATATATATGAAGCTCAAAAAAAAACTTTTAACGTAACAAGGATGGAAAATTGGCACCCTCAACGTGGAGCCTGAGGAGATCTTTTGTTAGGTATATAACTTTCTATCAATTCGTAGTATTATCTGTATATTGAATTTTCAAAAATCATCGAATTATAAATTTAGATAAAGAAGAACCAATTGGTTTTTTGTCTCATGTGAGTAACCTTGGTTTTATTGTATATTGTATCTGTAAGTTAGTTCGTCTCACTAGTTGTTTTATAGGTATAGATAAGAATCGTCGAACATAAACAGAATCAACTTTTTATGTGAAAGATATTGGCTCGCTGGAATACACGTTGATTAGTCATCAATTTCGCACTTTAGGAAATTCCATATAGTACGGGAGCTTGCACGGAAATCTCTTTCGATTTGAGATTCATTCACGAACTGACATTTTGTTGTTTTGATGCATTATAGTGCAATGGATTTCTCTAGATTGTTACGAGACGAGTTGGTATACGAACTCAATGTTAGAGGATATATCGATACGGCAAGTGAAACTGTCAAGTCAATGCGTGTTAAATTGAATGAATTATCGGCAGATGAACAATTTGGATTCGCTTAATACCATGATGATTTTAAGCCAAATCCAACAGATGAAATTGATATATGTAATGGAAAAATAATTGCATTAACCGAATATTTGAGCTCTCGAACTAATATTACGCCGACTAGCAGTGAGGCTAAGTATTTAGAGTCCAAGTTTAGACATCTTTATGCTAGATTGCAAAGAGTACAAATTCCACCAGCTGATTTGGAGTTGGGTAATGCCAAATCGAATGTTTTTAATCAATTATGTAATTTAGAGGAACAATTTGATCTGGCATCATCTAATGAGGAGAATAATACAACGTCGTCTAATCATAATCCTAATAGTGGTGGCGCTCTCAATACTGGTGTTCCTAATAATACTATTAATAGTAGTAATATCGACCCCGGTACTAGTGCCCCTTCTCCACCAATATTCAACAGTTACAAACCCTCTTCTACTCCTGTTTATGAGTGGAATATTCCATTTTCGGGTAGGCCAAATACCATGAGTGTAAATGCATTCCTGGAAAGGGTCCAAGAGTATAAAAAATCCCGCCATGTGTCAGAACATGACGTACTTGCTTCTTTAGAAGATTTACTGACTGATAAAGCTTTATTGTGGTATAGGTCAGTGAGACCGAAAATTACCACGTGGGAAATATTTGTGCATGAATTGAGGTCCGAATATTTGGGACACGATTACCAAATCAATTTGTGGGATGAAATCCGTAGGAGAAGGCAAAAGCCTATGGAAAGGGTAGGCGAATATTTCGCATGTATGATAAATATGTTCAATAGGTTACCGGAAAAGCCGACTGAAGAAGAACAATTATCTACCTAACGCCGGAATATCGATTCCTATTTCATCGATCGGTTAGCTTCAGTCGAGACTAAGAATGTAGAGGAACTTTTAGAAAAATGCAAGAAAGTTGAAATTTTGCGGGAATTAGCTTCAAAATCTAAAATGCCTAATACAGTTTGCCTTCTTGAGCCAGATTTAGCATACAACTATCCGACAAATGCAAACTCATCTTCGATCAACCAATTTTATCCTAATAGTCAGGGAGCTTCTGGTGGGAAAAAGTGTTGGAATTGTAATTCCACTGAGCACGGATTTTCTCAATGCCCTCTACCTCGAACGAAACGATTTTGTTTTCGCTGTGGTAAGGCAGACGTCACTAAGTATTCATGCAAATGCAATTCAAAAAACGGACATGGAGATCGCCGCTACAACCACCAACGGGGATCTCACAATTAGAAATGTCACGAAAACCTGCAGATAGTTCTTGGGAGTCTTGGAAACTTTTTGTACAGGGACAGTATAAGAAAAATAAAATAGCTGCACTTTTTTCGACCCGGGGGTCGGATCCTAGGCCTTATTTAACTGTTTCTATTTATGATATTCCTTTTCAGGGACTCCTTGACTCTGGGGCATCTCAAACGTGTATTGGACGGTTAGGGTGGCAAAAGTTGAATAAATTTAATTTACCCTTAGAAAATAGTATTAGATCGATCTCTCTAGCTAACAGGGATAGATGTACAGTGTTTGGTGATGTTAATATCCCAATCAAATTGGAACTTAGAATTAGGTTGATCAAAGGTTCAATAGTTTTAGATTTGAGCGAAGAAATAATCTTTGGAATTGATTTTTGGAGAGACATTAACATTGTTTCATGTTTTCGAAATAATACATTCACTTTAGGTGATGAGTCAAATGAGCTCGTATACAGCATTGAGAGTGATTCTCACTACTTGTCTTCAGATCAAATATCTGAGGTGAATCATTTGGTTCGATATTTTTTTGATAAAATGGGCGATGGGTTAGGGTGCGCAAAAGGGGTTAAACATGTTATCGATACGGGTAATAGCCCCCCAATTTAACAGAGATACTATCCCTGTTCTCCTTATATTCAAGAAGTGATCAATAAGGAAATCGATGAAATGCTGTCTCTTGGTATTATTGAGCCCTCAAAATCAGCTTGGACAAGTCCGGTTGTGATAGTTAAAAAACCTTACGGGGAATATCGCTTTTGCATTGATTTTCGCAAAGTAAATGAGGTCACTCGTCGTGATGCTTACCCTCTCCCTTATGTTAATCATATTCTGGCGAGATTAAACAATGCTAAGTACTTTTCGTCCATCGATATCAAGAGCGCATATCATCAGATTATGTTAGATGACACGAGCAAGGAAAAAACTGCTTTCACAGTTCCTTCTCGGGGGTTATACCAGTTCACCCGTATGCCTTTTGGGTTACATAACAGCCCAGCCACGTGGCAAAGACTCATCGATACAGTTTTGGGACCTGAGTTGGAAGAGTTTGTGTTTGTATATTTAGATGACATCATCATCGCTACACCTGATTTTGATCGGCATCTAAAAACTCTCTCTACGGTTTTCAATAAATTGCTCAATGCTGGATTGACAGTTAATCAAAAGAAATGTGATTTTTTAAAATCCGAGTTAAAATATTTAGGATATCTCGTGACGAAAGATGGACTCCATACGGATCCTGGTAAGATTGAATCTATGGTGAGTTATCCCACTCCAAAAGGTGTTAAAGATGTCCGACGTTTTGTCGGTATGATATCATGGTATCGTCGGTTCATTCCGAATTTTTCTACTAGTATTTCTCCCCTGACAGAGTTAACCCGTAAAAATAGTAAATTCGAGTGGTCAAGTGATTGTGAAACGGCTTTCCCAAAAATGGAACAGTTGTTGGTTTCTGTCCCAATTTTAACTTGTCCAGATTACTCCCGTCAGTTCATTTTGCAATGTGATGCATCGCAAATAGGGTTAGGTTGCGTGCTAACACAGAATTTTGATGACGGAGAACGTGTCATTTCGTATGCTAGTAGGACCTTAACTGGACCTGAAACTCGCTATTCTACCACTGAATTAGAATGTCTTGCTGTCCTTTTTGGCATTGAAAAATTCCGACCTTATATAGAAGGAGTGAGGTTTTCAGTAGTAACAGATCATTCTTCGTTGCGATATCTCCATAAATTACAAAACCCTTCTGGAAGGCTATCTCGATGGTCATTGCGCTTGCCAGGCTATGATTTTGATGTTATTCATCGAAGTGGCAAGTTTCACTTTGTTCCAGATGCTTTATCAAGGGCTGTGGCGGTTCCGGAGGCTCCAGAGATTGCATTTGTCGAGGTTGATCCTAATGATGTTGATACGTGGTATCAGAAACTGAGGTCTAAAATCTTGTCTCATCCAGAAAAATATCCTCAGTGGAAGGTTACTGATAATAGGGTATATAGGTTTGTTGACTCGGGTTCACCAGCATTTGATGAAAACTCTGATTGGAAACAAGTGGTACCAAAAAATCATGATGAACCTAGTGCGGGTCATCTTGGGTTTTTCAAGACTAGGAAACGCATTTCGCATTTATATTTCTGGCCCGGAATGAATTGCGATATTTTACGGTATGTACGAAATTGTGAAATTTGCAAGTCCCAAAAACCTGAACAAAAGACCCCATATGGTGTAATGTCGAGTCGAATCGTCTCGAAACCATGGGAAGTGGTTGCAACTGATTTAATTGGACCGATGCCTCTTTCATATAAACGAAATCGATTCGTTTTAGTTGTCACCGACCTGTTTACGAAATTCACACCCCTCTGTCCATTGAAAACAGCCACCAGTGAGGTTTGTACGAGATTCATCGAGGAAAATGTTTTCATGGTATTTGGAGTTCCAGAGAGAATACTCTGCGATAATGGGAGGCAATATGTCTCAAAAAATTTCAAGAAAATGTGTCATTCGTATGATTGTCAGATCGTCTTTAATGCACAGTATAGCCTTCATGCGAATCCAACGGAAAGGGTAAATCGTACACTCAAAACAATGATTCGTAGTTACATTAAGGACTCCCAACGAGACTGGGATAAGAACCTTCCTCAGTTAGGCTTTGCTTTACGGACTGCGGTCCACGAAATCACAGGATATAGCCCTTCGTACCTGAATTTTGGGCGGGAAATTCCAATCTCAGGAAAACTCTTTAGGACAACAGGTGATGGGTTAACAAATCATCCTTTGAATTTTGCTCCTAGGCCCGAATTGGCCAACCATGTGCAAGAAATTCAAGATTTATGTGCAAAAGTTGGGGTTAAACTTAGACAGGCATACACTACGAGTGCTGAACGATACAACTTTCGTCGCCGTCCTCTGACGTTGACGGTCGGCCAAGTAGTTTGGAAACGGAATAAAAAACTGTCCGATGCGGCAGATTACTTTCAGGCAAAACTGGCATGTAAATTTGTCAAGTGTCGAGTAATGAAGAAGTTGTCTACCAATGTATATGAGCTGGCTGACTTTGAAACAGGCAGATCGTTAGGTTCGTGGCATGTCAAGGACATGAAGTTAGATTAAAAGGAAAAAAAAACTTCTATTCGTTTTTTTTTTAGGGGGTGAAGGGAGTGTTACGTTATGCGTAAAATGTATATTCATTGCCTGGAAGGTATACTACCAGTGATACTCCGTATCGGTAGAAACAGTACCCGAGAGCTGCCGCCATCAACGGTGAAATTCCCAACCCATTTTTTTGTTCTAATCCAAAATATTCGAGAACGCAAAAGATATTGAAGTAGTCATGATGATATCCTAAGCAGTGAATTGTATTAAATAATTTTAACGCTGAAGGCGGATTAAATTCATCAGCTTTTCGACAGTAAGGTATCTTTTGATATTTTGGAGTGTTGAGTTATCTACTTACTGTTGGATCATCTCGTTAGAGGATTTTGGATATCAGTTTTTGAACTAGCAAGTTAACGCCTCACGATTATCAGGGAGCCGGTGATCGGAGGTGAGTTGATATTTGCCGCTTCAATATTTGTTCAATGTTCAAGTAGATTACATTTTTCATGTTTCCCATTATTATCAATAATTTGCACGGATAATTTTCACTTGAATAATTTCTAGGCGTTTATAGTTGAATCTTGGAAATATTTTGGAAGTCTCTGATTTCATAACCAAGACAAGAACTGAAATGGTGGTTCTGCGGTTCTTTTCACATAAGAGGGTATACCCAAGGTTGGTAGAACTGATTATAATTTGTATAGGAAGGTTGCCTCGATCGATAGTGCGGCAAGGGGGGAAACGGTCACTCGTGACGTCACAGGCAGTAAGACGACAAGTTGTCAACCTTGAAGCGACATGTCATGAAATGTTTACCAAATAGAGAACATATTCGCCAAGTTTTGGTATTAAATGAATTAAAATTACGTCCACAAAAATGAATCTATTTCTCACGAATAGACTCATCTTATGGAAATTAATGGAAACACAAACTAAATTCACTAGTCTCATTACACTTGTACGAATTTCAACAAGAAGTGACCGAACAAATCATCATTTTCACATTTTCAAGTTCAAAATGGTTCAAATATTCGAAAATACTGACAACTGTCAACTCAATACATGCGCCGGCCAATCGCCGGCGTACATATCATACTCGAAGTGTACGAGAGTGCTACACTTTTCGTGCAAAAGAAAGGGCCTATTACGTCATGAGTTACTCAAGGTTACTCGCGAGGTGCGATCGAGGCAACCTTCCTCTACAAAATAGTCATCAGTTCTACCAACCTTGGGTATACCTATATCGCTGAGAGCCTGATAGGCTGGCTGACACCTGCAGTACCTTCGATTTCTAGCAGCAAGGCTAAGTATCGCATAGCGGCTTTACTTTTAAAATTTCTATCAACCCTTCCTCTTATATAATCGTCGCGAGCCAATATCTTCATCGAAGACTATAACCTAGTGTTCGGACTGTGTTAAGTGATAGTGGTAGCATAGACTAAGTATCGTACAATAGTGTAATCATAGATTTTGTTTTTTGAATGGATACTATGATTGAGAGTTCCGTATATAAAGGACGGATCAAACTTTTTGATTATGTTCGCTCCCTCTCGAGAGAGTCATACGGGTACCCGGAAACTATGTATCTGAGTAGTTATCTAGTATTAGGCTTAATATCCTAGGTTGTTCGATTGGTCCAAGAAATCACTCACTTTCACTATTATACTGATTATATACCGAATTGACTTGTTCTTCTTTTATTACCTGTTAGGGTTCATTTTAGATAGATATATTTGGTTACTCCTATTATAGAGTAAATTTTATAGGTTCGATTACTCTTGAATTGTCAAGTATATAAGGGTTATGTATGTGAATCTATTGGCGCCCTGAAAATCACATCACCCGGTAAAATTCTACGACTCACCCCTCTCTTCCTGTTTGAAAGCTAGTTGTGAGCGAAACCCTTTACTTCAACCTTGTGAACGTAACCATTATACAAATTTGAATTGAAAGCAACAATTACCCATATGTAAATATATATGAAGTTCAAAAAAAAAACTTTTAACGTAACACAAACTCTACTCGAGTACTGCTCGTATTGGCGCAACGGCTATCAGGGTCAGGGAGATTAGATCTGAAATTATTTCTACAAGAATGATTCGAATTATCATGGCTCGGCTCAAGAAGTTTGACATGCATGTCATGCATTGATTCGGAGATTCTGTTTGTTAGAATTGAAACTTCAATATCGTTCTCTGTTTTAGGAGGATTTTTCAAATTAGGACTTTTCTGATTAGCGGTAGAGGTTTGTGCTGCCGGAATATTTTTACTGCTACTGAAACTGTTAACGTGCTCCTCTGCTTCATTGAGTATAATGAGGTCATCTACGAAAGAGTTACTTGTTGAACTTGCATCAGGAGCGATTTTATTCTCGGAAACAATATTATTACTCGCTTTGCTTCTAGCAGACATGTACGCGCAATCTAGGGCAAGTTTTAAATCACCCGCCAAGACAGTCAATTTTAGTCTTTCGATTTCATCCTCAGGTTCTTTCGCCGGAAGTCGATTAATACGATTCGTAACATGTATTAGCCTCGAATTGATTTTTTGAAACTCATTCTCAAAATTGCTATCCTCAAACATTTGAATGCCCCCTAATAATTCCGTTATTTTATTATGACATATTAATATTTTATTCTTGGGGTCAAAATGAATTGTGGATGACTGTGAAGAACCTTCTTGCTCAGCTTGTAAAGCAGTCCTCAATAAAGCACGTTTTTCTTGTACCGTACCATTACCTAAGCCTGAACCACGTAGCAATAATCCATAAGTAAGCTCGTCGCTTCGTAACCTATTGATCTCCATATCGATCCCAAAATTTCTCAGTAATAACAATAATGAATTCATAAAATATTTGCTCACTAGTATTTATATCGACGAAGTGAAAATCGAATAATACCGATGGGAAAAAAATATTTGCACACAGGCAATTGTATCGACTGAGTTAAAATCGAATTTATCGATGGGAAAAAAATTATTTGCACACTGGCAATTCCATCGAAGAGTGAAAATCGAATAATATCGATGGGAAAAAATATTTGCACATGTAAACTGTAGTTTACCTACCCTCTCCCTTCCCGGAGAAAAAAAATGAAAATCCGAAATATATTGGCAACAGGCACGCTACACCATGTACATAACAATACTCAATAGCAAAATTCACAAATCTGCAATATAAAATACAAGTGTTCACTAAAGTTCAAATCTTGGTAAAACACGAAATTAAAATTATCTCTAATAATTATTGTCGTCCTTCAAAATGGATTCACCCTGTAGTAGGTATAGAAACAAAACAGTTGCGTCGAAAAAAATATTTTTTCGTTATTCACCTGTCTAGTGATTTTTCTATAAATTGTTTCACCCTGTAAGTGAATTCTAAATCGGAAATAATGATAATGAACGAATGATTACGATTGAATTTCAGAATACCCCGTATAATTTCAGAATGAACTCAAAAAAAAATCCTTGTTGATCACCCTGTATTTTTTTTCTACAAAATGATAGAATGAATAAATTGAGAATGGTTCCACTCATTAGAATCACCCCTTACAATTTCAGTTTAGTTGTAAACTAACCCCATAAAAAAAATTATTATGTCCACCCTGTGAAAAATCTTGAACGATCAATATCAAAAACCATACATTATACCTATAAGCATATTATTCCGTACCTTGTATAAGGAAAAATCCGTAATAACTAATTTTTTTTTCGAAATCATCAATTTTGAATTATCAGAATCACCCTATATGATTCTGATATGATTGCAGACTTTATAATATACATTTGAAAATATACATATATATTACTTAACATTGCCCACCCTGTATGAACAAATATATGAACTTTCAGAAAAAAAAATCCTGCAAAATATACTCCCTGTATAATTGGATAATTCAATGGTTGAACAAAAATTTTGTCAATAGACAGCAATGAGGTAGTGATTAGAAGATAAAAACAAATGAAACTAAAAATTTCAGGAATTTCTCTTATTCTAATTGGATTGATCCTGAAATTGGAAATATGAAAACAAAAACATTCACCTTGGATCACCAAGAATAATAACTATATCCCAAATCCCAATATAAATAATGTTCAATCGAATATTCTTGAACGTTATCGATATTTAAATAAACTAGAAAACAAAACAATTTTATTATCACAGTCTGCCTTTGACAAAATTCGAGTTGTACCATAACAAGACAAAAACCAATTTTTAGTGAAATTGTGAACACCCTGTAATCTCTATATATAAGGAACAAAAGAAAAATATTTATCTGCAACTGTACCAGATCAATATTACCTATATAGAAACGTACCACAATGCAAGCTAAAATGCAACTTGTTGCTGCACTTGAAAAAAAAAATATGCTTATATATGAAACTACCACCACTCAAATCATTGAAAAGCCAAATACCCTTATTACATATTCACCCCATAATCATTCTGAAAAAAATGAGTTGGGCGCCGTTGTAACGTCGCAATTTTTAGGGGGTAATTAATTATATAATTTAGTTGAAATTCTACCCCTGAGTTGGCTGTTTAGGCCTGAGATTTACTAGGAATTTCAAACCCCAAAAGTTTTGCTACAAAATATAGTGTTTCAAGTGCCTAGTTTGAGACTGTAGAAACCAAACACTGGTAGTTCAGTGGGACAATGGGGTGGGTATGTTAAATGCCAATTTACATAGGGTGAATATCGATTTAATAACAAGGAATGTAGATTTAATAACAATAAATATTGAAAAATATAGACTTCATTGAAAATTTGTACTGATATGAAGAAAAACAAACAATTAGAAATAGTTTATACTGAAGAAAATAGAGACTGTCTGAAATCAACTCTTCAGTACATCTCTCATTACATACTCATTGAATAGCAAAATAGTGATATTATTGAAATTATAGACAATAAGGTAATAAACAATATCGCAGTGCACGTTGGTTTCCAATATAAGTGAGGTGATTACTAACTCATAGTACAAATTGGGGTATTAAATACATACTTATGATGAACTCAAAATAAATGGTAATTTAACCCTAAAGAGCTGATAGCCATATTTGGTGGTAGTTTCCAACTCTTCTAAGTCAGGTAAAATGGAACAGACTCACCAACATTGAAGGTGACAGGCGAATATGTTCAACAGTGGAGTCTAGCTGTCAAGTACAGGGTGTAGGCGGCCACGTCGTTTATATACAGGGTGTTGAGTTACCGCCAAGATACAGGCAGGATACAGGCAGGATTCAGATACAGGGTGGACTTGGTTCTGTAGAGATGTCTACTATGCAGCCACAAAACAACCTGATGGGGCTCTCAGGGCTCCTGGGCCATCAGCAGGCTCTTCTATTGGGCCGGCAACAAAAAAAGGCCAAACCAAGGAATATCCAGCCAGCAACGACAGGATAACACCCCCAGCGATCGACACGTGGTGGATGACGGAATATGCAGGCTTCACCGGAGAAAGGACAGATTCCGGGAATATAAGAACCCTGAACGACAAAATGGAAAAATTGTTTTGGGCCACTCAATAAATAATCAAAATTAAATCTCATACCTGTGATGGAGTTCGGGTTCTTTGTAGGGTGATGTCGACCTCGTGGCTTTCAGCCTAAAATCCCTTCAATTTGAGGTATGGTACCAACACCAGAATTAATAAGGTTTATAATAATAAGGTTTATTTGGATAAAGTTCAACAATATAACATCTTATATACTATGAATGCAAATAAACAGACGGACAAACCGCAAAGCCACTGGCTGTCCGCGGTGTGAGTGATTTAAAAAGTACTTACTAAATTCCTAATAATTGAGTATAACAATACTATAAATTATTAATATGATTTTGCGACTTAGACTAAATGAATAACAATAAAAATAAGTGATAAAATACATCAAGAAGTTATTGGGAAATATTTGATGATGAATTGATCGAGAATGCGGTGAAAGCTATCAAATGAAATTTTATTTAATTCGGAGGGGCTGTATTATTTATAATGTGGTGAATTCTACGTCTTTCTACGGAATGCAAGAATTTTTTCACATTATATCTGAAAATATGGCGAGGAATTATATGTCTAATGGTTTGGGGTAGAAAATTGTAGATTCTGGAGGCCAGAAACATATGACTTCTTTGTCCAACAGTTTTGGTGCTGGTGGCAGTTGGTAAGTTTTCATTTATTTTATTGCGAGTTTCGTATAAATGTGTATAGGAACCAAATTTTTGCTTATTTTGATGACAGTATGTAGCTAATTTACAGAAATATATCTGGCGAGTGTCAAATATTCCAGTTTCTTTATACAACTGGTCACTGGAAAATCTCCTATTTTTATTGTGCATTATTTTGAGAAAGAGCTTCTGCAAGATGTTCAATTTCTCCAAATAGCAATTGGCCACTCCCCCCCACCCTAGTATTCCATAATTCAATCTTGATTCTATTAGTGCATAATAAATCATTTTTAGTTGGGGTAATTCCATGAGTTGGGAGAGGAGTTTGAATTTATGTAACAAAGTCCGGAGAGTTTTAATTATTTGAGTGATATGGAGATCCCATCTCATGTGGCAATCAATGGTTACTCCTAAGTATTTGACTCTATCCGTCTTCTTGATGGTGATAGTATTATTTTCATTGATGATATCAAGAGAGGTGTAATCTGGTAGATTATTAGTGTAGCTGGATATTGGAAGAAACATGGTCTTCTTGAAATTGATTGTTAATAATTTATGGTTGAACCAATTAATTATGTTTTGAAGATCTAATTCTACTTTATGTTCCAATTCAACCCAGGATTCTGCAGTGTAGAAAATTGATGTATCATCGGCGAAACTAAATATGGTTCCGGTGGTTTTTATGGAGAGAAGGTTATTGATATAAATTGAGAAAAGGATGGGGCCCAGGACTGTACCTTGTGAAACTTCACATCTAATTGTTCTTTCATTACTTTTTTGTTGACCAATTCTAACGATTTGCTTGCGATTTTCGAGATAGCTTTCAAAGAGCTTTAGAATGTTACCTCTACAACCCATATTGTGCAGGGCCTCCGACAACTGTTTATGGTCCACAGTATCGAAGGCCTTAGCAAGATCCAGGAATACGCATAAAGATGGTTTGCTCTTGTCTATTGCTCCATACATTTTAGATGTTAGGCCTGATATTGCATCTTCAGTAGACTTATTTTTCTGAAAGCCGAACTGGTATTCAGAAAGAAATTCATATTTCTGCATAAATGCTTCTATTCTGACTTTCAACACTTTTTCGAATATTTTTGTGAAATTACTTATCAAAGATATGGGTCGATAGTTAGAGGTCACTTGTTTATCTCCAGCTTTGTGAATTGGCTGAATTACCGCAACCTTATATTCTGGGGGACAAAGACCCTTTTCCAGTATTCTGTTGATGATATATGATAAGGGAGATGCTATCTCATTGGCAATACACTTTACTGTTTCTGCAGTTATTCCGTCAATTCCTGAAGCTTTATTGTCTTTCAAGGTATTAATAATATCAATTATCTCTCTTCCATTTGTGGGGCGAAGAAATAAAGAGTTCAGGATCCTCCTTGCCGCTGGGGGTCTTGTAGAAAGCTTGGTGATCTTTTCAGCTAATTCAGGGCCAACATTAGTAAAATAATCTGCAAATATTTCTGCGGTTTCGAAATCACTCTTTGCTAAAACTTGATTATTGTTAAATACAAAATCTGTGGTAGTTGATTTATTTTTTGTTCCCGTTATATTATTTATTACCCGCCACATGTTTTTCGAATTATTTTTGTTTTTTTCTATTTCAGCCTTGTAGTAGTTCTGCTTGGATGTTTTCATCAAGTCATTTAGTTTATTTCTATACTTTATGAACTTTTCTTTCAGTGCCTGATTTTGATTATTATTTTTATATTCTTTGTAGAGCCGATCCCTTTTCATTATGGAAATCATAATACCTCGGGTTATCCATTCCTTTTTTCTTTGTAATTTTCGTGTTTTGATTGTGGCAGTACACTCTTCTATTAGTTTAGATACAGTTTTGGTGAAAAAAGCATTTGCAGTCAAAGGGTCATCCATACTGTAAAGTTCATTCCAGTTATACACTGACATCTTATATTTTAATTTCTGGTAATCAATCCGTCTAAGAGTATATTTAGGTTCACAATTTTTTACATTTTTATTCATTTTTAACGCGATCATAGTGGCGCAGTGATTAGTCATATGAGTATCTAGTACATATGTTGATATAAGATTTTTATAATCCAGATTCGTCGTTCTCAAAAAGATATGATCTATACAAGTGCTGGAATTGCCCTGTATTCTTGTGCTAACATTGATAGTAGAGATGAAATTTAATTCACTAAGAACATTCAAATATTCAAGTGAGATATTATCTTCTGAGAATAAGTTAATGTTCATATCACCTATAATAATGTTATAGGGGGAGCTGAGATCTTTATTTTCTAAATGAGAATGGAGTTCTTCGATAAATTCGTTTCCATCAGTTGAGGGTGGTCTATATATAGCAGTTATATCAACTAGTTCTCCGCTCATATCGATTTGAACTTCAATGACTTTGAGACACCCTATTGATGTTATGCTTGTTTTGCCGTTTAGCGTCTTTTTTATATAAACTAGGATCCCATCATTCTGATTAATGTTGCCTGAATTGTAAATCGGTTCCCAATAAATTGAAATTCGATTCGAAATAATCCCAACACTAATGGAGAAAGGATAAATCAAAATATATACAATGCGAAATCGAATTCCTGGCTTACTTGTGACACGAGATGGATCGCACCGACTCCAGCATAAAATTGGCGAGATGTCTCCTCGAGATGATGGGCCGTCTTCCGACCGGAAAATCGGTCTTTTTCCCAAAAACGCCACATAGCGCAGAAAAGTGTTGGTGGGAGATTTTCCCGCGAACACACTGTAGATGGTATTTCACCACCACAGAAAGATGAGAGAATATCCTAGCTCCAACAAGAAAATACCTAATTTTCCCGATATTAGTGAATGTTAACCATTTTACATCTAGTTTTCGTGGAAATTGATTTTTCGGCGGTTAAAGCCGTTTTGCCACGACCACAATATTCAAACGGAGACATGCGCAGACATGACCTCGGACTTACGTCGACCCATGACGCAATCTTCTTCTTTTTCAATGGATGATCAACTTCATCGAACGAGACATAAACAATAGGGTTATTACACCTACTATTCGATTTAACAACAAGCCACTATTTTCAAAGTTACAGATGTCGTGCTAGGCTTAGTCCTTCCATAATCAATCAATTTCAAGGTCATTTGATAGCGACCAAAAAAAATAACCACTCTCAATGACAAGTGTTGACCATTGCTTGAAGTACGAAGAATAATAAGAAGATATTGTCCTTCAAAAGAAAGCAGAACAGCTCGCAAGTATCGATCATCTGTCATTTGTCAACAATCTTATAGTGACGTCTTCGCTCAATATTATTGATCGAAAATGTAAACAACATAACAACGATAACAATCGGATAAATCGAATGAGAACTGGAACAGTAAAATCTTCATCGTTAAAACTTTAAAATATACGAACGCTCGAACATATCGAAGAAGACTGGCCATCATTCCACAGAAACAACACTGTGCATAAATATTCAAAACCTGAATCGCGAACCACGGTAAGCACTGACAACAGACCTTGTCTAATAGAAACTCGAAAGACTATTTTGTTTTCAGGAGCTAAATGAGAGAACTGATTTACGACAATAAACTGTATAAACAAAACCATCTCGATTTAATTTCTAGCAGTATTTTCGATAGGCAAAAACGAAGTGTAACACAACGAAAAAGTCTTCATAAACTGTTACTCAGAATTGCCTCTTTACTGGAAAAAAAAAATTGGGAAATTATTATTTTTGATGAAAGTCTCGATATTCATATTTTCTGAAATATCTCAAGAACGGCAATAAATATAGAAAATCTAAATCAAAGAATACCCCAGCGATCCTGTCGACTCTCGAAAAAGCCTACCACATGGAGAAAGTCCGAACACCGTATCACGAAAAACAAAAAAATCAGTACGACGTCATGACGCGGAATAATTCCAAGTTCATTAAAAAAAAATAGTGAGTGACAAGTGTATGTTTTCCGCCCGGAATTCGATAGAAATCAAGACGACCAAAGAAAAAGTCCTAATACATTGTTACTCAAGATTGCCTCTTTACTGGAAGAAAAAAATTGGAAAAGTATCATTCTTGATGAAATTTTTTTAAGTCCCGATATTCATATTCTCTCAAATATCTCGAGAACGGCAATGAATTTCGAAAATCTTAATCAAAAAATACCCCAACACCCATGTCAACTTTCGCAACGGCCTACCACATGGAGAAAGTCTGAACATTGTATCACGAAAAACACAAAAATTAGTACGACGTCATGACGCGAAATAATTCTTAGTTCATTGAATAAAAAAAGGTGAGTGACAAGTGTATGTTTTTTGCCCAAAATTCGATAGAATTCAAGACGACCAACAAAAAAGTCTTCATCAATTGGTACTCAAAATTGCCTCTTTACTGAAAAAAAAATGGAAAAGTAATATTTTCTATGAAATTTTTTCAAGTCCCGATATTCATATTTTCTCCAATATCTCGAGAACGGCACTAAATATCGGAAATCTAAATCAAAGAACACCCCAACGCTCCTGTCGACTTTCGCAAAGGCCTACCACAAGGAGGAAGTCCGAACACCGTATCACGAAAAACAAAAAAATCAGTACGACGTCATGACGCGAAATAATTCTAAGTTCATTGGAAAAAAGAAGTGAGTGACAAGTGTATGTTTTTCGCCCGAAATTCGATAGAAATCAAGACGACCAACGAAAGAGTCTCTATACATTGGTACTCGAGATTGCCTCTTTACTGGAAGAGAAAAATTGGAAAAGTATTATTTCTGATGAAGTCCCGATATTCATAATTCCTCAAATATCTCGAGAACGGCACAAAATATCGAAAATCTGAATCGAAAAATACCCCAACACTCCTGTGGACTTTCGCAACGACCTACCACATGGAGAAAGTCCGAACATTATATCACGAAAAACAAAAAAAATTGTACGACGTCATGACGCGAATTAATTCTGAGTTCATTGAAAAAAAAAAGGTGAGTGACAATTGTATGCTTTTTGCCCAAAATTCGATAGAAATCAAGACGATCAACGAAAAATTTTCTATAAATTTTTACTCGAAATTGCCTCTTTTCTGGAAACAAAATTGGAAAAGTAATATTTTTGATGAGATATTCATAGTTTCTGAAATATTTTTTGAAAAAAAAAGGTGAGTGACATTTGTATGTTTTTCGCCCGAAATGCGATAGAAATCAAGACGACCAACGAAAAATTCTCTATACATTGGTACTCAAACTTGCCTCTTCACTGGAAAAGAAAAATTGGAGAAGTATTATTTATGATGAAATTTTTTTAAGTCTCGATATTCATATTTCCTCAAATATCTCGAGAACGGCACAAAATATCGAAAATCTGAATCGAAAAATACCCCAACAATCCTGTCGACTTCTGCAACGACCAACCACATGGAGAGAGTCCGAACATTATATCACGAAAAACAAAAAAAAAAATGTACGACGTCATGACGCGAAATAATTCTTAGTTTATTGAAAAAAAAAGGTGAGTGACAATTGTATGTTTTTTGCTCAAAATTCGATAGAAATCAAGACAACCAACGAAAAAGTCTCCATAAACTGTTACTCAAAATTGCCTCTTTACTGGAAAAAGAATTGGAAAAGTATTATTTTTGATAAAATTTTTTCAAGTCATGATATTCATATTTTCTGAAATATTTCGAGTACGGCACAAAACATCGAGAATGTAAATAGAAAAATACTTCAACACCCTTGTCAACTTTCGCGAAGGACTACTACATGTAGAAAGTCCGAACATTGTATCACGAAAAACAAAGAAATTAGTACGACGTCATGACGCGAAATAATTCAAAGTTCGTTGAATAAAAAAGGTGAGTGACAAGTGTATGTTTTGTCGCCCAAAATTTGATAGGAATCAAGACGACTAACGAAAAAGTCTTCATTAATTGTTACTCAAGATTGCCTGTTTACTGGAAAAAAAATTGGAAAAGTAATATTTTTGATGAGATTTCTTCAAGTCCCGATATTCATATTTTCTCAAATATCTCGAGAACAGCACAAAACAACGAGAATATAAATCGAAAAATACTCCAACACCCTTGTCGACTTTCGCAAAGGCCTACCACATGGAGAAAGTCCGAACACCGTATCACGAAAAACAAAAAAATTAGTACGACGTCATGACGCGAAAAGTTCATTGGAAAAAAGAAGTGAGTGACAAGTGTATGTTTTTTGCCCGAAATTCGATAGAAATCAAGACGATCAACAAAAAAGTCCCTATACATTGTTACTCAAAATTGCCTCTTTACTAGAAAAAAAATTGGAAAAGGAATATTTTTGATGAGATTTTTCCAAGTCCCGATATTCACATTTCCTCAAATATCTCGAGAGCGGCACAGAATATCGAGAATCTAAATCGAAAAATACCCCAACATTCTTGTCGACTTCCGCAAAGGCCTACCACATGGAGAGAGTCCGAACACCGTATCACGAAAAACAAAAGAATAAGTACGACGTAATGACGCGAAATAATTCTAAGTTCATTGAATAAAAAAAGGTGGGTGACAAGTGTATGTTTTTCGCCCAAAATTCAATAGAAATTGTAACATTATTCATATTATTATCATTATATATATATCATCCTGTAGACGACTGACAAGTTGAATAAATGTCATCACATCTTACATGGTGTCAGAAGAGATTCTCAACAATTCATAGCTAGAATTGGGAGAAATTCGAGCTCAATCATAGTTGAAAGATTACAAGAAGCCTCATTTATCGATATAAGATGGAGCAAAAGGTGACAATCCAAACGAAAAAATTCAAATTTTTCCTGCTACACAACCTAGACGAATATACATAAGTGAAGCAGAAAACAAGTCAAAAAAACTTGGATAAGATGGTATCAAGAGTATCAATTCTATGTTGCAGCATCAGGGATTCATCAATTATCCAAAGAAATGCAAGTAGGAAATTTAATGAACTGCTTGGGACCAGACATTCTTGATATACAGGCTGATTCACGGTGGATGGCACATTAGGCATTTCTGGTGAACCAGACAACGGATCATTTTGAAAACTTAATGGAGGGCATATTCGGACATTCTCTAGCCAACTAAAATATTTTCGACAATGCGGTGTTGCCGCTTCTATTAGAAAGCAGTAGCAACTTTGATTTTTCAAATGGAACACTCTGTATTTTATTGCATTTTCAGATTCTCCCTGAAGAGCAGATTTAATCGATGTATCACACTTGAAGTCTAGCGGAAATGATTACAGAGATATAGGGTGTGAAAAATCGAAATTTTACAACTTTAGGATTTTTTTGAGTCGAAACTATTCATTATTGGTCAAAACGGCTCACATGTCCCTATCTCAACTTTTGATCAATTATCGACTGACATTTAATTGAAACAAATACAGGGTGGTGCAGAATTCAGAATCTTGATCACCCGGTATATGTCCCAATTAAATATCAGTAGATATTTAATCAAAAGTTGAGATAGGGACATGTAAGCCGTTTCGACCAATGATGAATAGTTTCGACACAAAAGAATCCTAAAGTTAAAAAAATGTCGATTTTTCACACCCTATATCTCTGTAATCATTTCCGCTAGTCCCTAAGTGTGATACATCGATGAAATGAGCTCTTCAGGGAGAATCTGAAAATGCAATAAAATACAGAGTGTTCCATTTGAAAAATCAAAGTTGCTACTGCTTTCTAATTGAAGCGGCAACACCGCATTGTCGAAAATATTTTAGTTGGCTAGAGAATGTCCGAATATGCCTTCCATTGAATTTTCAAAATGATCCGTTGTCTGGTTCACCAGAAACGTCTAATGTGCCATCCAACGTGAATCAGCCTGTATTTGAGTCATTTGAGCTGACCGAAGTGGAAAAAAATGATCCAAGAATAATAATAAGGAAATTTTCAGAAGAATTTGATGAATCACATCAGTATCAAACGTACAATACTTACGTATTCTTCAATACTAATCAAGAGGATGGTCAATCATTTGAAAACTACATCATTGATATCAAAATGAAGATTAAACTCTGTGATTTCGATACAGTTCAAAACAATATGACTCTTGAGGACCGCTTACTACGAGATAAACTGATTTTGGGAGTGAGGAGTAGTAAAGTCAGAGAAAAACTACTGAGTGATCCAAAATTAGATTTGACAAAGGCGATCAGTATTAGTAGAGCAGGTGAACAAACTTCTGAGCAACTATCTCATATCACTGGATATTCGAAGATGTGTGATGCCATCAAAGAACATCAAGAACAGAAAAACAAAACTGAAAATTCAGAATTGTTTTTCTGCAGAAGATGTGGTAATAAACATGGAATACGTCAGTGTCCAGCGTACGACAAGAAATGCGAATGTTGCGGAAAGAAAGGACATCTAACAGAAAAGTGTTTCAAGAATAGAAAAGAAAAGAAGAAATTCTCTAATCAAGTAGAAGAAAGAAGTGAGACTACAGAAGACGAGTAAAAAGAATTCAATCTACACCTTCATTCAATATTTTCATCAAATACAGATGACGACGACTGGTTGGAGACGATCAAAATTGAAGGAAAGAATATAACAGTCAATTTAGATACTGGAGCCAAGACCAACGTTATGCCCAAAAAATATATACCAGAACTTGATATTGATATGAAAAAGTCTAATATCAAAAATATCATTAGCTTCAATCAAGAGAGAACAGAAGTGTTGGGTAAAATCAACACTAATTGCTTGGTAAAAGAAAAACAATTTATGATAGAATTCCAAGTTGTGGATTTAGACACAATACCAGTTTTGGGGGATGAAGCCTGTGTTGAACTCGGATTGATTAAACGAATTCATCAAGTAGTAAATTCTTCTGATAGTGAAATTTATAAAGGACTTGGCTGCTTCAAGAATTTCGAATACAAATTGGAGTTCCGCGAGAATCCTGTTTTCAGTATTCATCCCGCAAGATCAATTCCACATAGAATTCGTGACGAAGTCAAAGCAGAGCTGGACAATATGGTGAAACTAGGTGTGATAATCAAGCAAGACAGTCCTACTCCAGTTGTAAGCTATTTGGTTATAGTCAAAAAAAGGAAAGAAGTTGAGAATTTGTATGGACCCAACAGATCTAAACAGGAATATTCTCCGTAGACATTATCCATTGAGTAACATTGAAGAAATTCCAGCAAGAATTAGAAATTCGACTTGGTTCACTATTCTTGATTGTAAAAAAGGATTTTGGCAGGTTGAGGTTTCAGAAGAGTCTGTGAAATAACTAACGTTTTCAACTCCGTGGGGCAGATATCCTTATCTAATACTTCCTTTTGGGCTGTGTTCTGCTCCAGAAGTTTTCCAGAATCTGATATCATCAATTCTCCAAAAATTCAAGAACGTAGAGGTATCAATGGATGATATACTAATTCACGCTACTTCAGTGGAAAATTTAGATTGCTGACCAAGAAAGTGATGAAGGAGCTATTTGAGAAAGAAGTAAGATTGAATAAAGAGAAATGTCAGTTTGATGAACAATCGATCAAATTCCTTCGCCACATAGTAACTAACAAAGGACTCAAACCAGATGCGGACAAGATTGATGCTATTAATAGATTGAAAATGCCAACAGACAGAAAATCACTTCAAAGACTTCTAGCAATGGTGACATATCTCTCAAAATTCATTTCGAATTTATCAGAGATAAACCTCTAAGACAACTTTCAATAAAAAATGTCGAATGGTGTTGGTGTCATGAACAAAAAGTGGCATTTGAAACTATCATGATCAAATTATGCAGTTTGCCTGTACCAAAGTATTACGATGTTGATAAGAACAACATTCTGTCAGTTGACAGTAGTTCTTTTGCTATGGGAGTAACTCTACTTCAGGATGGACATCCAATAGCATATGCTTCAAAAGCACTCTCACTAGCTCAGCAACCTTATCCACAGATAGAAAAAAAAACTTTGGCAATAAGATTTGGTTGTCAGAAAGTTCATCCTTTCATCTTTGGTAAAGAAGTATTAGTTGAAACTGATCACAAGAAATTGCAATCGATTTTCACTAAACCGTTGGATAGAGCACCAGCTAGGATGAAGAGAATTACACTAGATGTTCAGCCATATGGAGTGACAGTAAAATACAAGAAAGAAAATGATATACCAATACCTGATGCTCTAGGTCGTGATGTTGATAATGTTCCTGATGATGAAAACGAAAACGAGCTTGAAGTAAATCTGATTCTACCGATAACTGTGCCGTGGGCAAAACAAATAAGTGAAGAAATGAATGAGAGTGATAAACTCAAAAAGCTGAAACTTGTAATAGAGAATGGATGGCCTGATTCCTGCGATGAGCTATGCGTTGATGTTGAAGAATTTTGGAATTTCCGAGATGAACTTTCAGTTAATGAAGGTTTGATATTCAAAGGAGATGAAATTCTTATCCCATCCACCTTGAAATATAAAGTTTTACAACTGATACATCAAGGTCATTTCCAATTGCTTCAATAGTGTCCATGTAAGATGATAGGATAGAGAGATAGAGTGTGAACTCCGATGCAGTCGATGTATCTTTATCAGCTTATTATACTCTATATATATACCCCCCAAAGTCGTCTTATATGGTCACTGCGATCATATCTGCTTCAACTGTATGCATGTCAGAAGCTAGACTGCAGAGTTTATGTGTAAACATAGTGATAGTCGAAGTTTATTGTTCTGCAAGTTGTGTGCGTTATAACCGCTGAGAAGTTGTCACATATGGGCATTGCGAACTCGTTTGCTTCAATAGTATCCATGTGAGATGATATGATGGAGATAGAGTGTGCACACCGATGGAGTCGATGTAAGTTCATTCGCCTATTGAACTCGTTATATACCCTTCAGAGTCGTCTTATACGGTCACTGCCATCGTTTCTTCTTCAACTGTATGCATATCACATGCTCGACGGCAGAGTTACAGTGTAAACATAGTCAAGTCGTCTGATATGGGCATCGGGAACTCGCCTGCTTCAATAGTATCCATGTGAGTTGATAGGATAGAGATGTAGAGTGTGCACATCGATGAAGTCGATGTATCTTTATCTGCCTATTGTACTTGATATATACCCATCGAAGTCGTCTTATAGTATCACTACGATCATATCTGCTTCAACTGTATGCATGTCAGATGCTAGACTGCAGAGTGACAGTGTAAACATAGTCGACGTCGAAGTTCCTCGTTCTGCAAGCTGTGTGCGTTATACCTGCTTGAAAGTCGTCTTATATGGTCAATGCGAACTAGGCTGCTTCAATAGTGTCCATGTGAGATGATAGGAAAGATAGATATAGTGTGCACGAGGTTGAAGTCGATGTATCTTCATTTGCCTATCGTTCTCAATATATACCCTTCAAGTCGTCCTATATAATCACTGCGATCATATCTGCTTCAACTGTATGCATGTCAGATGCTAGACTAAATGATTACAATGTAAACATAGTCGAAGTCGATGTTTCTTGTTCTGCAAGGTGTGTGCGTTATACCCGCATGGAAGTCGTCTACTATGGTCAATGCGAACTTGTCTGCTTCAATAGTGTCCATGTGAGATGATAGGATAAAGAGATATAATGTGTACGACGATGAAGTCGATGTATCCCCATTTGCCTGTTGAACTCGCTATATATACCCTCCAGAGTCGTCTCCTATGGTCACTGCAATCGTATCTGCATCAACTGTATGCATCTGAGATTCAAGACTGCAGAGTTACAGTGTAAACATAGTCAAAGTCGAAGTTTCTTGTTCTGCAAGCTGTCTGCGTTATACCCGCTTGGAAGTCGTCTTACATGGTCAATGCGGACTTGTCTGCTTCAATAGTGTCAATGTGAGATGATAGGATAGAGTCGATGTATCTTCTTCTGCCTATTGTACTTTCTATATACCCTCCAAAGTCGTCTTATATATGGTCACTGCGATCATATCTGCTTCAACTGTATGCATGTCAGAAGCTTGACTGCAGAGTTTATGTGTAAACATAGTCGTAGTCGAAGTTTCTCGTTCTGCAAATTATGTGCGTTATACGCGCTCAGAAGTCGTCTCATATGGGCATTGCGAACTCGTTTGCTTCAATAGTATCCATGTGAGATGATAGGATAGAGATAGAGTGTGCACACCGATGAGTCGATGTTACTTTATTTGCCTATTGAACTCATTATATACTCTACAGAGTCGTCTCATACGGTCACTGCCATCATATCTGATCCAACTGTATGCATGTCAGATGCTTGACGGCAGAGTTACAGTATAAACATAGTCGAAGTCGAAGTTTCTTGTTGTGCATGTTGTGTGCGATATACCCGCTTGGAAGTAGTCTCATATTGGCATTGGGAACACGTCTGCTGCAATAGTATCAATGTGAGTTGATAGGATAGAGATATAGAGTGTGCACACCGATGAAGTCGATGTATCTTCATCTGCCTATATTGTACTTGATATATACCCTTCAAAGTCGTCTCATATAGCCACTACAATCATATCTGCTCCAACTGTATGCATGTCAAATGCTAGACTGTAGAGTGACAGTGCAAACATATTCGACGTCGAAGTTTTTTGTTCTGCGAGCTGTGTGCGTTATACCTGCTTGATAGTCGTCTCGTATGGTCATGGCGAACTTGTCTGCTTCAAAAGTGTCCATGTGAGATGATACGATAGAGAGATATAGTGTGCACAACGATGAAATCTATGTATCTTCATTTGCTTATCGAACTCGTTGAATACCCTTCAAAGTCATCTCATACGGTCACTGCAATCGTATCTGCTTTAACTGTATGCATGTCAGATGCTATACTGCACAGTTACAGTGTAAACATAGTCGAAGTCGAAGTTTCTTGTTCTGCAAACTGTATGCGTTATATCCGCTTAGAAGTCGTCTAATATGGTCAATGCAAACTTGTCTGCTTCAATATTGTCAATGTAAGATGATAGGATAGAGAGATATAGTGTGCACAACGATGAAATCTATGTTTCTACATTTGCCCATTGAACTCGTTGAATACCCTTTGAAGTCGTCTTATACGGTCACTGCAATGGTATCTGCTTCAACTGTATGCATGCCAGATGTTAGACAGCAGAGTCATAGTGAAAACATAGTCGAAGTCGGAGTTTCTTGTTTTGCAAGATGTGTGTGATATACCCGCTTGGAAATCGTCTTATATGTTCACTGCAATCGTATCTGCTCCAACTGTATGCATGTTATATGCTAGACGGCAGAGTTACAGTGTGAACAGAGTCGAAATCGGAGTTTCTTGTTGTGCAAGTTGTGTGCGTTATATCCGCTCGGAAGTTATCTCATATGGGCATTGCGAACTCGACTGCTTCGGTATTATCCATGTGAGATGATAGGATAGAGAGATAGAGTGTGCACACCGGTGAAGTCGATGTATCTTCATCTGCCTATTGTTCTTGCTATATATCCTCCAAAGTCGTATTTTATGGTCACTGCGATCATATCTTCTTCTACTGTATGCATGTCAGATGCTAGACTGCAGAGTTACAATGTGAACATAGTCGAAGTCGATGTTTCTTGTTCTGCAAGCTGTGATCGTTATAACCGCTTGGAAGTCGTCATATATGATCAATGCGAACTTGTCTGCTTCAATAGTTTCCATGTGAGATGAAAAGATAGAGAAATAGAGTGTGTACTCCGATGAAGTCGATGTATATTCATCTGCCTATTGTACTTGCTATATACCCTCCAAAGTCATCTTATATGGTCAGTGCGATCATATCTGCTCCAACTGTATGCATGTCAGATGCTAGACTGCAGAGTTACAATGTAAACATAGTCGAAGTCGATGTTACTTGTTCTGCAAGCTGTGTGCGTTATACCTGCTTGGAAAACGTCTTATATGGTCAATGCGGACTTGTCTGCTTCAATAGTTTCCATGTGAGATGAAAAGATAGAGAAATAGAGTGTGCACTCCGATGAAGTCGATGTATATTCATCTGCCTATTGTACTTGCTATATACCCTCCGAAGTCATTTTATATGGTCACTGCGATCATATCTGCTACAACTGTATGCATGTCAGATGCTAGACTGCAGAGTTACAGAGTAAACATTGTCGAAGTCGAAGTTTCTTGTTCTGCAAACAGAGATACAGTGTGCAGACTGATGTTGTCGAAGTATCTTTATTTGCCTATTGTTCTCCTCATATGTCCTCTGAAGTCGTCCTATATGGTCAGTGCGATCGTATCTGCTATAACTGTAGGCAAGTCAGATGCGAGAATGCGAAGTTACAGTGTAAATATAGACTAGACAATGTCTATCTATAAGATGTATAACCAATTTATTATCAAGATTGATAAATTCGAAGTTTTGGCGAACACGCCGGTTTACCGACTCTTGATTGTTTTAATCGAAGTTTTTGGTGGATATAAATAAATATAGTACTCCACTCGCATATAATGAGCTGTCATTTATACTTCTTGAATGGGCATTCAAGATGCTAGAATGCAAATTTACAAAGTAAACATAGTCGAAGTTTCTTGTTCTGCCTGTTGTGTGCGTTATAACCGCTTCGATGTCATCTCATATGATCGTTGCGAAGTTATATGCTCCAGAGGTATCTTTGTGAGATGATAGAATACAGAGATACAGTGTGCAGACTGATGTTGTCAAAGTATCTTCACTTGCCTATTGTTCTCGTTATATGTCCTTCGAAGTTGTCTTATATGGTCAGTGCAATCGTACCTGCTATTGCTGTCAGATGCAAAAATGCGGAGTTACAGTGTAAACATGGTCGGAGTCGAAGTTTCTTGTTCTGCCTGTTGTGTGCGTTATACCCGCTTCGATGTCGTCTTATATGATGTCGTCTTATATGATCGTTGCGAACATATATGCTTCAGAGGTATCTATGTGAGATGAAAGAATACAGAGACACAGCGTGCAGACTGATGTTGTCGAAGTATCTCATTTGCCTATTGTTCAAGTTATATGTCCTTCGAAGTCGTCCTAAATAGTCAGTGCCATCGAATCTGCTATACCTGTAGGCAAGTCAGATGCTAGAATGCAAAGTTACAGTGTATACATGGTCGAAGTCAAAGTTTCTTGTTCTGCCTGTTGTGTGCGTTATATCCGTTTTGATGTCGTCTCATATGATCGATGCGAACTGATATGCTCCAGAGGAATCCATGGGAGGTGATAGAATACAGAGATACAGTGTGCAGACTGATGTTCTCGAAGTATCTTCACTTGTCTATTGTACTCGTTATATGTCCTTCGAAGTCATCTTATATGGTCAGTGCGATCATATCTACTATAGCTAAAGGCATGTCAGATTCTAGAATGTGAAGTTACAGTGTAAACATAGTCGGAGTCGAAGTTTCTTGTTCTGCCTGTTGTGTGCGTTTTTCCCGCTTCGATGTCGTCTTATATGATCGTTGCGAACATATATGCTTCAGAGGTATCTATGTGAGATGATACAATACAGACATACAGTGTGCAGACTGATGTTGTAGAACTATCTCCACTTGCCTATTGTTCTCGTTATATGTCCTTCGAAGTCGTCTTATCTGAACAGTGCGATCGTATCTGTTATTGATTCAAGCATGTCAGATGCTGGAATGCTAAGTTACAGTGTAAACATAGTCGGAGTCGAAGTTTCTTGTTCTGTCTGTTGTGTGCGTTATGCTTGCTTCGATGTCGTCTTAAATGATCGTTGCGAACATATATGCTACAAAGAAATCTATGTGATGTATTACAGGGATACAGTGTGCGGACTGATGTTGTCGAAGTATCTCATTTGCCTATTGTTCAAGTTATATGTCCTTCGAAGTCGTCCTAAATAGTCAGTGCCATCGAATCTGCTATACGTGAAGGCAAGTCAGATGCTAGAATGCAAAGTTACAGTGTATACATGGTCGAAGTCAAAGTTTCTTGTTCTGCCTGTTGTGTGCGTTATATCCGTTTTGATGTCGTCGCATATGATCGATGCGAACTGATATGCTCCAGAGGAATCCATGGGAGGTGATAGAATACAGAGATACAGTGTGCAGACTGATGTTCTCGAAGTATCTTCACTTGTCTATTGTACTCGTTATGTGTCCTTCGAAGTCATCTTATATGGTCAGTGCGATCATATCTACTATAGCTAAAGGCATGTCAGATTCTAGAATGTGAAGTTACAGTGTAAACATAGTCGGAGTCGAAGTTTCTTGTTCTGCCTGTTGTGTGCGTTTTTCCCGCTTCGATGTCGTCTTATATGATCGTTGCGAACATATATGCTTCAGAGGTATCTATGTGAGATGATACAATACAGACATACAGTGTGCAGACTGATGTTGTAGAACTATCTCCACTTGCCTATTGTTCTCGTTATATGTCCTTCGAAGTCGTCTTATCTGAACAGTGCGATCGTATCTGTTATTGATTCAAGCATGTCAGATGCTGGAATGCTAAGTTACAGTGTAAACATAGTCGGAGTCGAAGTTTCTTGTTCTGTCTGTTGTGTGCGTTATGCTTGCTTCGATGTCGTCTTATATGATCGTTGCGAACATATATGCTACAAAGAAATCTATGTGATGTATTACAGGGATACAGTGTGCGGACTGATGTTGTCGACGTATCTTTATCTGCCTATTGTTCAAATTCAAAGTTCATTGAATAAAAAAGGTGGGTGACAAGTGTATGTTTTGTCGCCCTCGAGAGCGGCACAAAATATCGAGAATCTAAATCGAAGAATACCCCAACATTCTCGTCGACTTTCGCGAAGGCCTACCACATGGAGAGATTCCGAACACCGTATCACGAAAAACAAAAGAATCAGTACGACGTCATGACGCGAAATAATTCTAAGTTCATTGATTAAAAAAAGTGGGTGACAAGTGTATGTTTTGTCGCCCAAAATTCGATAGAAATCAAGACGACTAACAAAAAAGTCTTCATCATTTGTTACTCAAAATTGCATCTTTACTAGAAAAAAAAATTGGAAAAGTATTATTTTTGATGAAATTTTTCGAAGTCTTGATATTCATATTTTATCAAATATCTCGAGAACGGCACTAAATATAGAAAATCTAAATCGAAGAATACCCCAACGATCCTGTCGACTTTCGCAAAAGCCTACCACATGGAGAAAGTCCGAACCGTATCACGAAAAACAAGAAAATCAGTACGACGTCATGACGCGGAATAATTCCAAGTTCATTGAAAAAAATAGTGAGTAACAAGTGTATGTTTTCCGCCCGAAATTCGATAGAAATCAAGACGACCAACAAAAAAGTCTCAATACATTGTTACTCAGAATTGCCTCTTACTGGAAGAAGAAAATTGGAAAAGTATCATTTTTGATTAAATTTTTTTAAGTCCCGATATTCATATTCTCTCAAATATCTCGAGAACGGCAATGAATTTCGAAAATCTAAATCAAAAAATACCCCAACACCCTTGTCAACTTTCGCAACGGCCTACCTAGGAGGAAGTCTGAACATTGTATCACGAAAAACACAAAAATTAGTACGACGTCATGACGCGAAATATTTCAAGAACGGCAATAAATATAGAAAATCTAAATCAAAGAATACCCCAGCGATCCTGTCGACTCTCGCAAAAGCCTACCACATGGAGAAAGTCCGAACACCGTATCACGAAAAACAAAAAAATCAGTACGACGTCATGACGCGGAATAATTCCAAGTTCATTAAAAAAAAATAGTGAGTGACAAGTGTATGTTTTCCGCCCGGAATTCGATAGAAATCAAGACGACCAAAGGAAAAGTCCTAATACATTGTTACTCGAAATTGCCTCTTTACTGGAAGAAAAAAATTGGAAAAGTATCATTCTTGATGAAATTTTTTTAAGTCCCGATATTCATATTCTCTCAAATATCTCGAGAACGGCAATAAATTTCGAAAATCTAAATCAAAAAATACCCCAACACCCATGTCAACTTTCGCAACGGCCTACCACATGGAGAAAGTCTGAACATTGTATCACGAAAAACACAAAAATTAGTACGACGTCATGACGCGAAATAATTCTTAGTTCATTGAATAAAAAAAGGTGAGTGACAAGTGTATGTTTTTTGCCCAAAATTCGATAGAATTCAAGACGACCAACGAAAAAGTCTTCATCAATTGGTACTCAAAATTGCCTCTTTACTGGAAAAAAAAATTGGAAAAGTAATATTTTCTATGAAATTTTTTCAAGTCCCGATATTCATATTCTCTCAAATATCTCGAGAACGGCAATAAATTTCGAAAATCTAAATCAAAAAATACCCCATCACCCTTGTCGACTTCCGCATAGGCCTACCACATGGGGAAAGTCCGAACACCGTTTCACGAAAAACAAAAAAATTAGTACGACGGCATGACGCGAAATAATCCTAAGTTCATTGAAAAAAACAAAAGGTTAGTGACATTTGTATGTTTTTCGCCCGAAATTCGATAGAAATCAAGACGACCAAGAAAAAGTCTCTATACATTGGTACTCAAAATTGCCTCTTCACTGAAAGAGAAAAATTGGAGAAGTATTATTTATGATGAAATTTTTTCAAGTCCCGATATTCATATTTCCTCAAATATCTCGAGAACGGCACGAAATATCGAAAATCTGAATCGAAAAATACCCCAACACTCCTGTCGACTTCCGCAACAACCTACCACATGGAGAAAGTCCGAACATTATATCACGAGAAACAAAAAAAAATGTACGACGTCATGACGCGAATCAATTCTAAGTTCATTGAAAAAAAAAGGTGAGGGACAATTGTATGTTTTTTGCCTAAAATTGGATAGAAATCAAGACGATCAACGAAAAATTCTCTATACATATTCACTCAAAATTGCCTCTTTTCTGGAAAAAAAATTGGAAAAGTAATATTTTTGATGAGATTTTTACAAGTCCCGATATTCATATTTTCTGAAATATTTCGAGAACGCCACAAAACATCGAGAATATAAATCGAAAAATACTCCAACACCCTTGTCGACTTTCACAAAGGCCTACTACATGGAGAAAGTCTGAACACCGTATCACGAAAAACAAAAAAATCAGTACGACGTCATGACGCGAAATAATTCAAAGTTCATTGAATAAAAAAGGTGAGTGACAAGTGTATGCTTTGTCGCCCAAAATTCGATAGAAATCAAGACGACCAACGAAAAAGTCTTCATGAATTGTTACTCAAAATTGCCTCTTTACTGAAGAAAAAAATTGGAAAAGTATTATTTTTGATGAAATTTTTCAAAGTGACGATATTCATATTTTCTCAAATATCTCGAGAACGGCACTGAATATCGGAAATCTAAATCAAAGAACACCCCAACGCCCTTGTCGACTTTCGCAAAGGCCTACCACATGGAGAAAGTCCGAACACCGTTTCACAAAAAACAAAAAAATTAGTACGACGTCATGACGCGAAATAATTCTAAGTTCATTGAAAAAAAAAAGGTGAGTGACAATTGTATGTTTTTTGCCCCAAATTCGATAGAAATCAAGACAACCAACGAAAAAGTCTTCATAAATTGTTACTCAAAATTGCCTCTTCACTGGAAAAAAAATTGGAAAAGTATTATTTTTGATGAAATTTTCCAAAGTGACGATATTCATATTTTCTCAAATATCTCGAGAACGGCACTGAATATCGGAAATCTAAATCAAAGAACACCCCAACGCCCTTGTCGACTTTCGCAAAGGCCTACCACATGGAGAAAGTCCGAACACCGTGAAAAAAAAACAGTACGACGTCATGACGCGAAGTAATTCAAAGTTCATTGAATAAAAAAGGTGAGTGACAAGTGTATGTTTTGTCGCCCAAAATTCGATAGAAATCAAGACGACCAACGAAAAAGTCTCCATAAATTGTTACTCAAAATTGCCTCTTTACTGGAAAAAAAATTGGAAAAGTATTATTCAAAGTCCCGATATTCATATTTTCTCGAATATCTCGAGGACGGCACTAAATATCGAAAATCTGAATCGAAATATACCCCAACACCATCGTCGACTTCCGCATAGGCCTACCACATGGAGGAAGTCCGAACACCGTTTCACAAAAAACAGAGAAATTAGTACGACGTCATGACGCGAAATAATTCTAAGTTCATCGAAAAAAAAAAGGTAAGTGACAATTGTATGTTATTTGCCCAAAATTCGATAGAAATCAAGACAACCAACGAAAAAATCTTCATAAATTATTACTCAAAATTGCCTCTTTACTGGAAAAAAAAATTGGAAAAGTATTATTTTTGATGAAATTTTTCAAAGTCCCGATATTCATATTTTCTCAAATATCTCGAGAACGGCACTAAATATCGGAAATCTTAATCAAAGAACACCCCAACGCCCCTGTCGACTTTCGCAAAGGCCTACCACATGGAGAAATTCCGAACACCGTGAAAAAAAAAATCAGTACGACGTCATGACGCGAAATAATTCAAAGTTCATTGAAAAAAAGAAGTGAGTGACAAGTGTATGTTTTTCGCCCGAGATTCGATAGAAATCAAGACGACCAACGAAAAAGTCTCTATACATTGGTACTCAAAATTGCCTCTTCACTGAAAGAGAATTGGAGAAATATTATTTCTGATGACATTTTTTCAAGTCCCGATATTCATCCCTCGAATATCTCGAGAACGGCACAAAAAAATCGAAAATCTGAATCGAAAAATACCCCAACACTCCTGTGGACTTCCGCAACGACCTACCACATGGAGAAGATCCGAACATTATATCACGAAAAACAAAAAAAATTGTACGACGTCATGACGCGAATTGATTCTAAGTTCATTGAAAAAAAAAGAAGGTGGGTGACAATTGTATGTTTTTTGCCCAAAATTCGATAGAAATCAAGACGATCAACGAAAAATTCTCTATACAATTTTACTCAAAATTGCCTGTTTACTGGAAAAAAAATTGGAAAAGTAATATTTTAGATGAGATTTTTTAAAGTCCCGATATTCATATTTTCCCAAATATCTCGAGAACGGCACAAAACAACGAGAATATGAATCGAAAAATACTCCAACACCCTTGTCGACATACGCAAAGGCCTACCACATGAAGAAAGTCCGAACACCGTATCACGAAAAACAAAACAATTAGTACGACGTCATGACGCGAAATAATTTCAAGTTCATTGTATAGGAGGAGGAGGGTGACAAGTGTATGTTTTCCTCCCAAAACTCGATAGAAGTTGTAACATAATACATATTATTATCATTATATATATATCATCCTGACGACGACAAGTTGAATAAATGTCATCACATCTTACATGGTGTCAGAAGAGATTTTCAACAATTTATAGCTAGAATTGGGAGAAATCCAAGCTCATTTATTGTTGAAAGATTACAAGAAGCCTCATTTATCGATATAAGATGGAGCAAGGTGACAATCCAAACGAAAAAATTCAAATTTTTCCTGCTACACAACCTAGACGAATAAACATAGGTGAAGCAGAAAACAAGTCAAATACTTGGGAAAGATGGTATCAAGAGTATCAATTCTATGTTGCAGCATCAGGGATTCATCAATTACCCAAAAAAATGCAAGTAGGAAATTCAATGAACTGCTTGGGACCTGACATTCTTGATATATTTGAGTCATTTGAGCTGATTGAAGTGGAAAAAAATGATCCAGAAATAATAATAAGGAAATTTTCAAAAGAATTTGATGAATCACATCAGTATCAAACGTACAATACTTAGGTTTCCTTAAATACTAATCAAGAGGATGGTCGATCATTTGAAAACTACCTCATTGATATCAAAATGAAGATTAAACTCTGTGATTTCAATACAGTTCAAAACAATATGACCCCTGAGGACCGCTTACTACGAGATAAACTGATTTTGGGAGTGAGGAGTAGTAAAGTCTGAGAAAAACTACTGAGTGATCCAAAATTAGATTTGACAAAGGCGATCCGTATTTGTAGAGCCAGTGAACAAACTTCTGAGCAACTATTTCATATCACTGGATATTCCAAGATGTGTGGTGCCATCAAAGAACATCAAGAACAGAAAAACAAAACTTAAAATTCAGAATTGTTTTTCTGCAGGAGATGTGGTACTAAACATGGAATACGTAAGTGTCCAGCGTAAGACAAGAAATGCGAATGTTGCGGAAAGAAAGGACATCTAACAGAAAAGTGTTTCAAGAATAGAAAGGAAAAGAAGAAATTCTCTAATCAAGTAGAAGTAGGAAGTGAGACTACAGAAGACGAGTTAGAAGAATTCAATCTACACCTTCATTCTATATTTTCATCAAATACAGATGACGACGACTGGTTGGAGACGATCAAAATTGAAGGAAAAAATACAACAGTCAATCTAGATACTGAAGCCAAGACCAACGTTATGCCCATAAAATAAATACCAGAACTTGATATTGATATGACAAAGTCTAATATCAAAAATATCATGAGCTCCAATCAAGAGAAAACAAAAGTGTTGGGTAAAATCAACACTAATTGCTTGGTAAAAGGAAAACAATTTATGACAGAATTCCAAGTTGTGGATTTAGACACAATACTAGTTTTGGGAGATAAAGCCTGTGTTGAACTCGGATTGATTAAACGAATTCATCAAGTAGTGAATTCTTCTGATAGTGAAATTTATAAAGGACTTGGCTGCTTCAAGAATTTCGAATACAAATTGGGGTTCCGCGAGAATTCTGTTTTCAGTATTCATCCCGCAAGATCAATTCCACATAGAATTCGTGACGGAGTCAAAGCAGAGCTGGACAATATGGTAAAACTAGGTGTGATAATCACGCAAGACAAGACAAGACTGTCGTCCTACTCCAGTTGTAAGCAATTTGGTTATAGTCAATAAAGGAAAGAAGTTAAGAATTTGTATGGACCCAACAGATCTAAACAGGAATATTCTTCGTAGACAGTATCCATTGAGTACCATTGAAGAAATTTCAGCAAGAATTAAAAATTCGACTTGGTTCACTATTCTTGATTGTGAAAGAGGATTTTGGCAGGTTAAGGTTTCAGAAGAGTCTGTGAAATATCTAACGTTTTCAACTCCGTGGGGCAGATATTCTTATCAACGACTTCCTTTTGGGTTGTGTTCTGCTCCAGAAGTTTTCCAGAATCTGATATCATCAATTCTTCAAAAATTCAAGAACGTAGAGGTATCAATGAATTATATACTAATTCACGCTACTTCAGTGGAAAATTTGAGATTGCTGACCAAGAAAGTGATGAAGGAGCTATTTGAAAAAGGAGTGAGATTGAATAAAGAGAAATGTCAGTTTGATAAACAATCGATCAAATTCCTTCGCCACATAGTAACTAACAAAGGACTCAAACCAGATGCGGACAAGATTGATGCTATTGTAGCGATCTATGGTTTCCAGGAACTGATGCTTCATTGTTTAATTAAAATGTTATAAACAAGATTTGATTTTGTTTTGAATGTCAATAAAAAGTTTCATTCGAATTGTCCACAATAAATCATAATTCTCATCTTTCGCTCCCACATTGGTGATCCCGACGTGATTCAGTGGACGTGGCAACTTTTGTGACAATATTTCTCGGACTGTGAGTGTCAGAATGTCAGAAGCCTAATAGAACTCGACGAGGAACTCATACGAAGGCCAGCTTCTACAGCTCCCCGACAAGACGAGCAACTGACTCAACTTCAAGAGCTACAACAACAGATCTTTAATCAGATGCAAGCAATGCAAGGAAATCGTGTTGACGTTCCAGAAGTAAATCAGGTACAAGTTCGCCCACCACCGTTCTGGTCAGATAATCCGTCATTGTGGTTCGGACAATTGAAAGCACAATTTAGTTTATGCGGTGTTCGAAGTGATGCTAGAAAATTCAACACCGTAGTAGCACATCTGGACCAAAAAACGGCTGCGGAAGTTCAAGACGTTATAAGAAATCCTCCCGAAGGTGACGCTTACTCTCGTCTCAAACAAGAGCTTGTTTCCCGATTATCTGCTTCGAGAGAGCAACAGCTACGTCGTTTACTCGACCACGAAGAACTTGGCGACCGAAAACCATCGTAATTTATCAGACATTTACAAAAACTAGCAGGTACTACTATGCCAGATGAAATTGTGAAAACTCTTTGGATGGATCGTTCGCCAATTTCCACACAAATCATCTTGGCAGCACAACCCACAGCATCCCTGTCTGACTTAGGAAGAATAGCTGATAAAATTCACGAGGTTATTCCACAACCATTTTTCATCACTATCTAGACAAGTGTATGAGCTCGAAAGAAAGATCGAGGCACTCACAACCAGGTACACCAGAACATCACGACCACAATATCGGCAACGATCATCGTCTGGACAGCGACGTCAGTTGTACAGGTCCCGTCAACGTGAACGTGACAGCTTGTCATCGGATTCTCGAAATCCTACAGGGTGTCAGGATGATTATTGTTGGTTTCATCGCCGATTTGGACCAGCTGCAAGGAATTGCAAGTCTCCTTGTAGTTTCACCAAGCAGGAAAACACCTCGGAGAGTCGTTGATGGCGGCGACCGATAACCCCGAGACAAGCCGCCTTTTCGTCACCGATGAGAAATCAAAAATTCAATTCCTGGTAGACACTGGTTCAGATCTCTGCGTATATCCCTACAAATATTTGAGAGGACGCCAAGTAAGATCTACATATACCCTATTTGCTGCCAACGGGACTTTGATAGCAACATATGGCTGCATCTCGATCCAAGTTAATCTCGGATTACGACGAGATCTCACATGGCGCTTCGTAATAGCTAATGTTATCAAACCCATCATCGGAGCAGATTTCTTGGTATACTTTGGTCTTCTTGTTGACATGCGGAATAAAAGGCTAATTGACAGTGTGACTAATCTCTCCATTAAAGGTTATCGCACATCTCGTATGAACATCATGGAAGTAAAATCTGTGTTTGGTGAATCTATATATATTGACCTTTTGAAAGAGTTCCCCAGTCTTACCAAACCCAATGGAATAATCAAAGAGGTCCTTCATTCAACAGTTCACCATATCAAAACGACTGACGGTCCTCCAGTGGCATGTGAGGTGCGTCGTCTAGCCCCAGACGAGTTGAAAATAGCCCAACACGAGTTCGAGGTCATGCAGAAAATAGGAATCGTCCGAAGATCGAAAAGTTGCTGGTCAGCGCCTCCTCACCTTGCCCCTAAGAAGAATGGCGATTGGCGCCCATGCGTTGACTATCGTTCACTAAATGCTCGCACTTTTCCCGATAATTATCCTCCAAGAAACCTCCAAGACTGTTCAGCAAACCTTTTAGGCAAGAAAATATTCACGAAGATAGACCTAGTTCGAGCATACAATCAAATTCCAGTGGCTTCAAATGATATCGAAAAAACAGCGATAATCACACCATTTGGTTTATTCGAGATTCCTTCCATGGCATTTGGACTTCGCAATGCTGGTCAAACATTCCAAAGGTTCATCGATGAAGTCACTGTCGGTTTGAATTTCTGCTTTGCATATATCGACGACATCTTGGTGGCTTCCGAGAATGAGGAGCAGCATCTTGAACACCTTCGTATCCTGTTTGAACGACTGAACAACTATGGTCTCGTCATCAATACCGCCAAAAGTGAATTCGCCAAGAAGGAAATAGTTTTTCTAGGATACGCAATCTCAGCAGGAGGAGTAAAACCCCCTGAAGAAAGAGTACAGGCTATCATCGAATATGATCCACCCAAGATTGTCAAACAACTCCGAAAATTCCTTGGCATGATGAATTTCTACCGCAGATTTATCCCAAATGCAGCTGAACACCAAGCTCTATTGAATAATTGTCTCAGAGGTTCAGATACCAAGGGTAAGCAACCAATCACCTGGACATCATCTTTGCACCAAGCTTTCAACGAATGTAAGGAAAAGCTGCTTCATTGGCCCACCCAGATACAATCTTATGTTGGGGCCTGTTCACTGATGCTTCAGATACGTCTATGGGAGCGGTTCTGCAGCAGAAGTCGGCTGAAGGTTGGCAACCACTTGCATTCTTCGCAAAAAGCTTCAACTCTGCCCAACGCAAGTACAGTACGTATGACAGAGAGCTACTAGCGATCTATTCTCCAATCAAGCACTTCCGACACATGCTCGAAGCCCGCCAATTCACTATTTTCACCGATCATAAGCCATTGGTATTCGCATACAAGCAAAAACCAGAAAAGTCATCTCCAAGGCAATTCAGACACCTGGACTTCATAGCTCAGTTCTCAACAGATATTCGTCATGTTGCTGGTACTCAGAATTCAATTGCTGATACTTTATCTCGAATAGAAAGCATCAAAGTTGAGAGTATCGACTTGCCAATCGACTTCGGAGAACTTTGTAAATCCCAATCCAGCGACGAAGAACTACATAGATTTCTGCAGTCTACTACCGGTTTGAACCTTGTGAAAGTTCCAATGCCCAATTCACAACTTGAAATATACTGTGATGTCTCGAAAGGTACACTTCGTCCCTTTGTCACTCAAGAGTTTCGCCAACAGATTTTTGATTCCATGCATAATTTAAGTCATCCTGGTCCTAAAGCCACCGTCAAGCTGGTATCCTCCAAATATGTATGGCCATCTCTTCGAAAAGATTGTAGAACATGGGCCCAAGCCTGCGTCCCATGTCAGCGTTCGAAGATCTTGAGACACACGACAGCTCCACTAGGCGATTTTCCGATTTCAAGTTCGAAGTTCGAGCATATCCACGTGGATTTCGTAGGACCTCTTCCAAACTCAAGAGGAGCAAGGTATTGTCTCACAGTGGTGGACCGATTTTCTCGTTGACCGAAAGCATACCCAGTAGAGGATTCGACCGCTGAGACCTTGTCAAGAACACTCTTCAGCAATTGGATAGCTCGCTTTGGAGTGCCTCTACGAGTTACATCTGACCGTGGTAGACAATTTTTATCTGATCAATTCAAATCGTCATCAAAACTATTTGGAATAAGCCACCTGACCACAACCGCTTATCATCCAGCATCAAATGGTATGGTTGAACGATTTCATCGTCAGCTCAAAGCGGCAATCGAATGTCATCAGTCATCCTCATGGACAGATGCACTTCCAGTGGTACTACTTGGTCTCAGAGCAGCCTTCAAAGAAGATATGAAAGCAACAACGGCAGAAATGATGTTTGGCGAAAATATCCGCCTTCCCGGTGAATTCTTGATTTCAAACTCCTCCAATGCACCAGTAACAGATTATGTGAAGCAACTAAGACATTACTTTCAAACGTTAAAACCAATTCCAGCCTCACGCCATGACTCCAGGAGAATTTTCATCTTCAAAGACCTACCAACAGCTTCGCACGTCTTCATTAGAAAAGACATGGTGAAATCATCACTCCAGCAGCCATATGAAGGTCCCTTTCCCGTAATAGATAGAAGAGATAAATATTTCGTCATCAACATCAAAGGAAAAGAAGTTACTGTGTCAATCGACAGACTCAAACCAGCATTTATTCTAGCCGATGATAGTAACATTCCATCCACGAATGATAAGAATGTACCATCGACCTCCACAACAGACTCATCTAATCAGCTCACAAAGAGGAAAATACGTTCTAATAAAACGGTGCATTTCCACGACCGATGATATTTTTTTTTTCAAGCACATCGTGACTTCCAAGGTTGAATCTTCCAAACTGCCGTGTCCAAGTCACTGCGGAGGGAGTCATGTAGCGATCTATGGTTTCCAGGAACTGATGCTTCATTGTTTAATTAAAATGTTATTAACAAGATTTGATTTTGTTTTGAATGTCAATAAAAAGTTTCATTCGAATTGTCCACAATAAATCCTAATTCTCATCTTTCGCTCCCACACTATCAATAGATTGAAAACGCCAACAGACAAAAAATCACCTCAAAGACTTCTAGGAATGGTGACATATCTTTCAAAATACATTTCGACATAACAAGAATCGGGAAACCAGATTCGAACAAAACTCGTCCAGTAAAAGTTGAGTTTTGTAAAAAAACAGATGCTTGGGATGTTCTCAAGAAGAAATCAAAAATTTCTGAAGAATATCCACGCATTAGAATAAAACATGATAAAACTCCAAAGCAGCTCAAAGAATTATCTGAAGTTTATGAGGGAATGAAACACCGCACATCCAATGGCGAAACAAATTTGTTTGTTAAATTTATTAAAAACCGACCAAAAATTGTCAAAACTGTTAATACAGATCAGGAAAGAAGCAAAAGGGGTCGAACAGAAGAGGATTCACCAAAGCAAAATCCAACAAAGCAAAACAAATCCAATAGGACTGCTTCAAAAAACTCTGTATAAACATAGTTGTTCTGCAAGCTGTGTGCGTTATACCCGCTTGAAAGTCGTCTCATATGGTCAATGCGAACTCGTCTGCTTCGATAGTATCCATATGAGTTGATAGGATAGAGATAAAGAGTGTGCACACCGATGAAGTCGATGTATATTCATCTGCCTATTGTACTTGATATATACCCTTCAAAGTCGTCTTATATTGTCACTACGATCATATCTGCTTCAACTATATGCATGTCAGATGCTTAACTGAAGAGTGACAGTGTAAACATAGTCGACGTCGAAGTTTTTTGTTCTGCAAGCTGTGTGCGTTATACCTGCTTGGAAGTCGTCTCGTATGGTCATTGCGAACTTTTCTGCTACAATAGTGTCCATGTGAGATGAGACGATAGGGAGATATAGTGTACACAACGATGAAATCTATGTATCTTCATTTGCCTATTGAACTCGTTGAATACCCTTCAAAGTCATCTTATACGGTTACTGCAATCGTATCTGCTTCAACTATATGTGTTGGAAATATATAAATTATATCAAAGACTAATCAATCTCTCTCAGTACTTCAAATCATCTTTTGTTGTAGTGCCATGGTTGTAGTTGTTGATTTTTGAATTGTCAGAAATATATAAAATATGTCATGCTACTGTCATATCAATGTTGTAAGAGAATAAAGCTAAAAATCGACGTATCAGCGTTTCACTAGCACACCATCCATACAGTCCATCTCTTTTCTCAAAGAATTGTGGATTCCCCCACATTTATGGTCCTTCGAGCCGGATGGTGTAGTTAGTTGAGAATAGAATATTCAAGAACAGCTCCCCGATAAGCGGCAGAAGTTTGTAGATCTCGCATCATACATTTTTTGGAGATAGGAAGCAGCAAGCTGTATAGAAGAGTTCCAGTTATACCATCATCGCAAGTTGGCTTTTGGACATTGCAAGGTCAGATAGTTCTAAATAAGGATTGCTGCAAGCTAGAATCTCTTTTAGTTCATCTCAAGTTACAATAGAAGGAAAGTTAATTTCTATTTACTCATTCAACATGGACGATTTACTGAAGCAGAGAAGAATTTGTGAATCGGCTATCACTCGCATTCAAACATTTATTGAAAGAAGTTTCGACACTGATATAGATAGGGAAGAGTTTGTTATTAGGGAATCATTTTTAATTGATAATTTCAAGAAGTACACTAGTATTCAAGATGCAATTGAAGTACTGGATGAGTTACAATCTCGAGACAGAGAAGAGATTGAAAATAAATATTGCACTCTCTTGACTCAGTTGAGAAAAGTTACTAAAAATATACCAGCTCAACATCAACAATCAATTAATTCTGATCTCTCACTCAAGTAAAATATTGAATCACCTACGATTAGTAATGTTCAGTTGCCCAAGTTAAATATACCATCATTTGGTGGTGATGTCTCAGAATGGAGATCTTTTATAGATTTATTCTCAGGCCTGGTTATTGCCAACAAAAACATAACCAACGTAGAGAAATTTGTATATTTAAAGTCAGCTTTGAAGACTGAACCACTCACTCTGATAAATAACTTACAATTAACTAACGACAACTTTCAAACAGCTATTGATATTTTGCAAGATAGATACGGTAACACTCATTTGATAATAAATAATCACCTGAAAAAGTTATTAGAATGCCCCCCTTTGAATAGATGTACAGCGCAGACATTAAGACATTTCATTTCTCACTCAAAACAGCATTTAAAATGCTTAGAAAACTTAGATGTTCCAATATACGCATGGGATTTGATGTTGATTTTCATATTCTCACAGAAGTTGGATTTCAATACACGAAAAGCCTTTGAGGAGAAAAAAAACTCGATTGAACCAGAAACAAATGAGGTTTCGCATTTTTCTAGTTCAACCCCCCTTGGTAAAACCCCCTCAAATATGAACTGTTTGTATTGTGGTTATAATAATCATAATATTTACAAATGTACTAAATTCAACACTCTAAGTCACCCTATGAAAAAGCAATTTGTTCAGAATAATAAATTGTGTTTCAATTGTTTAGGAACAAAGCACACTATCGAAAATTGTTCATCCAAGGGATGTTCAATTTGTCAAAAAAGACATCACTCAATTTTGCATTTTGATTTACTCAAACAAATAGGAATTCAATGCCCCAAACTAATAGAAATGCAGTACCCCCATCAAATAGAAATCTTACTCCTACATTATCAAACTCTCATGGTAGGACTTTCAAGCCCTCAAATGTTTTTACCATAGAAGATTCACAGATAACTGTTTCACAACCCACAACCTCTTCTTCAAATAACTCTCAATTAGACAGTATGCCCTCTCAACAGTTACCTGAAGCTAGAACAGAAAACTTAGCATCTCACATAGTTTTTTCCAATAATATTATACTGCTAGCCACTGCAAAGGTTACATTAATTTCAAGCAATGGTGTGCATATCGAAGCTAAAGCTCTTTTAGATAATGGAAGTCAATGTTCATTTATTTCTCAAGAGCTCTTCAAATAATTGAATTTCACTCCATATATGAAGAACACTCAAATTTCTGGAATTTCAAACAATTCGTCTTTCTCAAATAAAATGGTAGATATTTCTATACACTCAAATTCTGATACTAAGGAATTCAAAGTCTCATGTGTTATTTTACAAAAGGTTACTTGTGAATTGCCTCAAACCTCTATCATCACAAAGGAATTGAATTTGCCTTCAAATATAAACCTGGCAGATCCAACATTTTTTGAGCCATCAAAAATTGATTTATTATTGGGTTTTGATATTTATTATGATTTGTTAGCTCCTGGTATAATAAACTTAGGTACCAACATGCCTTCATTGCAGAATACGCAGTTAGGATAGGATAGGAGGTCCCATTACAAATCTAAATAGCTCACTGAATGTTTCTTCATTTTCTGCAGTAACAGATATCAATGATATCATACCAAAATTTTGGCAATTAGAAGAAGTTTCAAATAACACATATCTATCGCCCGAGGATGAATTGGCTGAACAAATATTTTCAAATACAACTGAAATACTTGAAAATGGAACATTTCAAGTAGATTTACTGTTCAAAACACCACATGAATATTTGAAGCTTGGTGATTCATTTCCACAGGCTAGTAAGCGCTTTTATCTATTAGAAAAAAGACTACACAATAATGAAAATCTATACGCTCAATACAAAGCGTTCATAGATGAATATGTATCATTGAATCATGCAAAATATATTCCACTCGAATTACATAATTCCATGGCTGAAAATAAATATTTCCTACCTCATCATTGTATTATACGTGAAGATAGTCTCACTACTAAGTTAAGGGTAGTATTTGATGCGTCCATGAGAACTACTAATGGTATTTCTTTAAATGACGTAATGTTGAAAGGATATTCCGTTCAATCGAAATTATTTGATATCCTCTGTAGATTTAGATCACTCAAATACGTTTCAATTTCGGACATAGAAAAGATGTATCGACAAATTAAAATCAATCCATCGCATTTATTCTTATTGAATATTCTTTGGAGAGACATTCCTAGTGAGCCTTTAAAATGCATTCAATTATCCACCGTTACCTATGGTACAAATTGTGCACCATATTTGGCAACACGGTGTTTATTAGAATTGGCCAATATATATGAAACTAAATTTCCTAGCGCCGCTGAAGCGTTAAAAACACAATGCTACGTAGATGATATTTTATGTGGAGCTGATACTTTGAGAGATCTATCAGAAATACAAAATCAACTTGTCACAATGTTGAAATTAGGCGGATTTGAACTACATAAATGGTGCTCTAATTCCCCAGAGTTCTTCAAAATACTTGAGAATAATGAACAAATTTCAGAACATGACATTACAAAACCTGAAAACTATTCTAATAAAGTTTTGGGATTCTCTTGGAATCCTGAAACAGATTTTTACAAAATATGTGTGCCTCCAAATAATTTGAATTCATTCACTAAAAGATCTACTTTGTCTACGATTGCACGGTTATTTGATCCTCTTGGATTTATTGGACCTGTCATTGTTATCGCAAAAATGATAATGCAGAAAATATGGTTATGTAAACTGAATTGGGACGACGAATTGAATTCGGAGTTATTGAGTGAATGGAAAGATTTCATCAAAAATATCCCACACTTGTCAACTTTAATAATTCCGAGATATTTGTTCGCATCCAATGAAGTTTCTCAATTAGAGATACATGGATTCTCCGATGCATCTATCAAAGCTTATGGTGCTTGTGTATACTTCAGAACTTTATATTCAAATCAACAGTTCACTTGTAATCTAGTTTGCTCAAAATCGCGAGTTACTCCATTGGAACCTGTTTCTATACCAAAATTAGAACTTTGTGGCATGTTACTCTTAGCAAAACTCATTCAGAAGATATTGAATATTTTTGAAAATAAACTGACATTTGTCACTGTCAATTTGTGGTCAGATTCTCAAATATCTTCATACTGGATACATGGACATCCAACAGAGTAGCTGAAATTCAAGATATCACATTATCGCATAAATGACGTAACATCAAGTCAGACCAAAATCCAGCAGATTTTTTATCCAGAGGTCTCAATCCCTCAGAAATTATTATGAAAGACTTATGGTGGCATGGACCAATAATTCTATCAGAATTTGATTTAGATTTGGATACCTGTGACACTAAATTTCATTTAGATAAGGTACCAGAACAAAGGAAAATAGTATTAATTACTACAAAAAATAATAATTGTGACATATTTCTTGCATTTTTCTGTTTCACTCGATTACAGAAAATAATTGCACTATGTCTACGATTCAAACATAATTGCAAACCTAATTATAAGAAAAAATATGGATCATTAACTGTCGATGAATTGAAACAATCTTTAATAGTAATCATTAAAACTGTTCAAGATCAATGTGTTTCGTTAGAAATTGAGCAGATCAAACGCGGAAAAACTATTGAAAATAAACCATTAGCTTCATTCAATCCATTCATTGATGATTCAGGTATATTAGGAGTTGGCGGACGTTTGGCACATGCAGATATAACATTTGAACAAAAATACCCCATTTTGATTCCGAAGAAAAATCACATTACTACACTTTCACTGCGAAAGGAACACCTCAAACTTTATCACGCTGGTGCTCATACGGTTTTGTCCAATATCAGATTGAGATACTGGCCTATAAATGGTCTGAGAGAAATTAAACATATAATTAAACAATGCATCACATGCCACAGATTCAAAGCGAAGTGTGCTCAACAAATCATGGCTGACTTACCAAAAGATAGAATTCCATATTCTAGACCATTTTTGAAAGTTGGTGTAGACTTTGGTGGACCAATATTAATCAAATCATCGCGATTACGTAAAGCCCCTTTACAAAAATGTTATATCGCAGTTTTTGTTTGTATGGTTACAAAAGCGGTACACATTGAAGCAGTCTCTAATTTAACTACGGAAGCATTTCTGATGACCTTGAAGAGATTCATTTCAAGACGAGGAAATCCGTCTGTTCAGTGATAATGGATCGAATTTTATTGGCGCTAGCAATAAAATCAAAGAATTATCACATTTTTTCAAAAATAAACAACACTCGGATGAGATTGAACAGTTTCTCTCAACTAATGAAACTCAATGGAAGTTTATCCCGCCAAGAAGTCCTCATTGGGGAGGCCTTTGGGAAGCTGCTATGAAAAGTACCAAATTTCATCTGAATAGAGTTATAGGCAACACCCAATTAACTTTTGAAGAAATTTCAACAGTTCTCACTCAAATCGAGGCAATATTGAACTCAAGGCCACTTTGTCCAATATCAAATGATCCATCAGATTTGAATTGTTTGACACCTGGTCATTTTTTGATTAGAACAAATTTGAATGCATTCCCAGAACAAGATTCAGATTAGATTAGATTGATATGGGGCTCATGTGCTACTAGGAGCCTCTCCACTGCGACCTTTACAGATCTATTGTGTGTGCCCTCAAGAACAAGATTTAAGTTCAATCCCAGAAAATCGTTTAGCCTTGTGGCAACAATGTATTAAAATTCAACAAAATTTTTGGAAAAGATGGTCTGTGGAATATTCAAATCATCTTCAACATCGTCCCAAGTGGCTGAAGCCATGTAAAAACTTGAAAGTCAATGATTTAGTTCTGTCTGCTTCAATAGTGTCTATGTGAGGTGTGCACAACGATGAAGTCGATATATCCCCATTTGCCTGTTGTACTCGCCATATACCCTCCAAAATCGTCTTATATGGTCACTGCAGTCGTATCTGCTTCAACTGTATGCATGCCAGAAGCTAGACTGCAGAGTTTATGTGTAAACATACTGGTAGTCGAAGTTTATTGTTCTGCAAGTTGTGTGCGTCAAAACCACTTAGAAGTTTTCGAGGTTTCTTGTTTTTCAAGCTGTGTGCGTGATACCTGTTTGGGAGTCGTCTTATATGGTCATTGCGAGTTTGTCTGCTTCAATAGTGTCCATGTAAGATGATAGGATAGAGAGATAGAGTGTGAACTCCGATGCAGTCGATGTATCTTTATCTGCCTATTGTACTTAATATAATGTCATGTAGTATATCTTAATCAATTTTTCATTCATCTGAATTCGAAAATAATTATTTTTATAAAATAACATTCATTTCAAATCCAATGTATTGCATGACAGGCATACCTAGACAGGAACTAAAGTTTCCTATTACAACTAATATTTCCATAACCTGTATGAACTCAGATTGAACGTAAAATACATTGATTCTAAAACTGCTGAGATATATGAATTAATATACCATCAGAGGGGGAAATATTGGTTGGAGTAGTTTGAATATGAAAAATAGGAAGTCAGTCTCTTTCGGGCGTAGAGCAGGAAAGGTTCTCTGAGCCCATTGAAGATGGTTCCCCTAGTATCCAAATTGTGAGTACACTTTTAATTGTTTTATTGAATAAACATGTTTCTTTTATGTTTTTAAATACTCTCTTCATTTCTTTGTGTTCCACAATTCAACAACAACCCTCTCAAAGCCAAGCGAGTAAGTAAATTAAGTCTATGGAATTAGTACCCTCAAGGGGGGTATAATATTTTGGAAAGGTCGTCATAAATACATACACGACATGTGGTGGAGGCTTGCCGTGCTCTTTCCTCTAGCTAATTCTTCATAATTAGTTAGAAACTATTTTGGATTTTATCAGTGGAACATAAGAAATAAGAGAGTTTCTGATTTTTTAACATAAATATTAATTTTCAAATTTTCAACACACTTTATTACCCATCTCGTTAAAAGAAAATTTTATACATATTTTTTACTCTATAATTTCAATGTCATATATATAATTATACCTATATACCTATTTCTATACCCTCTCTGTCAACCTTTCCTATACAAGTAACTATAACCGAGCCAGTTCAGGTCTCCCAACATCTGGCTAGGGAGTGGTTACTTACTATTTTAAATCTTTCTGTTTCAACCTCATCAGTTCAGGTCTAAAAAACATCTGATGAAGTTTCTGTCTCGAACCTACCACCAAAACCTCATCCCAAACAAATCAATTGTAAATAAATAAAAATAAACTATGCGAGATGGTTAGGAAGAAACCGAGTAAGAAACAAAGACAAAGATCAAGAGAACTGAAGAACCTCATAAAATGCACTCTGAGTCCCATTAGAATTGTTGAATACCCCGATTTGCCATTAACCCCTCGCTATATTGGCCCTAGTGGGCCATTATTTTCATCGGAAAATAAAGAAGAATTTTATTTTTTTCATGATTATCCAATAGATTTGGAATTATCGAGTGATAGACCACCAACACCTAGAACACCAGAACATTTGAAAAAGTAAATGAACAGTATAAACAACTGCGGCAACAGTAGTTAGTTAATTCAAATTTAGTTCAAACGGTATGTAAATACTACGTTATAGAATGAAATGACAGGTTAATGATTAAAGTGAGCAGGAGGATATGATAATTATAGTGAGCATAAATAGGTATGTCAGGAGATGACAAAAAATATAATCTGAGATCATTTAAAGTAAAATTGAAAACTCCTGATTGTAATAATTTCAGTCGTGCTAACCTACCTGAGCCTAATGTGCGATCTAGATCATCTAGTTTAGATGCATTTGAACCACAATTTAGTAGTACTGTTACTGATTATAACCCTTTCGAAAAATCTAGGAAGCTATCTAGATCGCCTATCAGAACTCAATCATCAATAGGTACCCCTAACTTAGACACTGAACTACAAACTGACCGAGTAACAAGTTTTCCACTAGAACAATCCTCATTTGAACAAAATAAAGATTCAAGTAGTGACGACTCTGAAAACGAAAATATCGAAAGACAGACAGAAGTGACAATAATTGACAACCACGAACATTTTGATAATAAGACGAATATCACTGAAGATATTGATAACATTACAAATATTGAGTTTACTAGTGAAACTATTCAACCGACAGACATAAATATGGCAGATGTAACACTAGCTGTGAGTTTAACAACCACAAATGACCCTGCAAGGCCGAAGTTTTAATGTCCACCTACTTTTAATCCATGTCACACCTCAGCGTCAGCATTTTTGAGAAATTACGAGAGAACTGCAGCGGCTAACAAATGGAATAATTCGTTAAAAATAGCATATCTTGAATCATTCTTGGAAGGTGCAGCGAGCCTTTGGTTTAGAAGATATTCATTAAATCCAAATAATAATAATAAAAAGTGGACTGATATCAAGGATGATTTTTCAAAAGAATTTGAGGGAACAGATAGGAATAAGACCCTTGAGAAAAAACTTTTTGAGCGGAAACAACTGAGAAACGAATCGATTAAGGCATATTATTATGAACTCCAAACAATCTTTGAAGAGTATGATCCTACTTTCGACTTTCAAAATTTTTTAAAATTCTTTGAAAATGGGCTAGATAAAACATACTATCAAAATTATAGACTTTTGCTACAAGAAAATATGAATTGGGAAAATTTCAAGAGGATAATTGATACATTAGATGATATATTCAGTGAGCAGGAAAATCTCGTAACTTCTTTGAATAACTTGACCATCTCACCAGAAAGACAAAATCTAGGACAAAATACATGTAACTGTAAATGCAACAACTCAAAAACAGACACGAACATAAATAATCCACATACGGAACCTTCGAAGAATTTTGACATACCAGCAGAACGATATTATAGGACTCAAAATCAATTTGCACCAACTCCCAATAACTTATACCCAAGACCTCAAAATTACAATCGCCGTATGGGTTACCAAAATACACGATACAGAGGTAATTATTCCACAAGGCCATATTTTAATCACAACCATAATACCTTTAATCCATCAAGAAATTCATATAGGTCTAATAATTACAATAACCAAATTAGAGTAAGGCCTCCTATTTCGACAAGAAATCAACAACAAGGTGATATTTTGTTTAGTTCAAATGTCTTCCTTTTTAGAAATGAGTCCCGAATAAAATACGAGAATTAGTGAATATGTATGAATAATTTTCCTTCCAACGAAAAATTAAATATTGTAAAAAAAATCAATAACAGAAATACTTATTTGGATGAATATTACACGGTATTGAATAATTTTTTTTGATTTTTGCTTAATTATTTCTTGGGTGTCAATTCAAATATAATAGGTTCCTACTTACAATGTCGGTAAACAAAATGATTCTCGTATGTGGCACTGGCCAAAAAAGCTCACATTTCGGCATGCCAAAACCGAAATGCTTCTGCATGGGAATTTATCCATGTAAGGCCTTTTCTGGTAGTGCGTTACAGTGCGGCATGCTAAAACCGTCTGTACTCATACAGGAATAAATTTTGGAAACTGGGGTTAATTCAAAGTTCAATTTTTGTCAGTATGTGCAGTAAATTCTGACACTTTTCTTTGAATTCAGTAAAGTAGGTATCGGTACCTCATTTTCTGATAATTACGGAACTCATGGAAACTCCTTGTTCTTTTTATGGAACATCATTCTATCTGTAGGTTTAGCATATGTTTTATTCAATGGTAGGCCAAATTTAGCAATATTTCCTGGCTTAGCTGGCCAAGTTCGTGCGGAAACACTTGTTCCCACAGAACATACTTTATTTTTCTGGGCTATGTGCACAACATTTGCAATATTCATTTCAGTTATTTCGATTAGAGTATTTTTGAACTGGTATCACCATAAACGTTCTGGGAAAGAAGAGTCATTTGAAATGACTAGTAAAGAGGCGTATAGTAAAGATACCCGAAAATCAAATCAATACATTCTAGAAATGAACGAACCTTTATCGTCTTTCTCAGCAGGGCAACGTATAGATTGCATATTACATGTCATAGATGATCAAGATGAATAATGAATCGTAGAAAACACAGCTGTATAAAAATAATGAATTAAATGATAATTAAGGCATGCATAATACTTCTCTGGGGGATTTAAGCTGATATTATCGTAAAAATATCAGATAAATGTCTTAGCAGTAAGTAAAGTTAGTAAACCACAATGAGTATATAATATAGAAGGAGAAAAGTATGATGAATATAGGTACTTGTGAAATATGTTGACTTACGATTGAAAATTCAGGTATAACTGAGTATTGATAGGGCCCTATCTAGAAAAAATAAGATTTATGAAATTATGACAAACGATAATTATATGCAATTAATGATATGAGAAAGATGGTAATACATTTTCCGAATGTGGAAAATAAAATGAATTGTAAGGTAAAATCAATAATGGCCAGATTGTTCAATATTTTAAATGGCAATTGCTTGCACATAACCTATTTTGTATGTATAAACATACACGAATGTTTATTTTTAATGTTAAACCCAGATTTAGAAATATACCTAATGGATTATTGAAAATATGTTCAATACCTCCTATTGTCAATAATCAATGTTCGATAATTTTTTATGTAAGGATTTATTATGACAATTTGTTTTGTATCTAAGTTGATAACCTATTCCAATTAGCATTTACTGCGTATTATGTTTTTTTTTCATGTAAATGGACCACATCACACAAACCACACCACACCATTGGCATCCAGTATAGAACCTCATCATACCATGGCGAGTCGGATTCCTAGATCACACTCCATGAGACAGAGAATTGTCCTGAGAAACCAAACGTTCCTAGTCATCGAAGTCGCATCAACTAATTACAAATACACCTATTACCAATCAGAGCGAATTTAGTGACTCTTGATAAATTCGTCAGTACGAAGAAGGGTGGATTTAGTAAATATTAATCAAGTCATTAGTACGAATAAGAGTGGATCGAGCAGCTCTTGACAAATTCGTTAATGACTGATTACTGCATGGAGATATATTCGGAAAATTAATGCCGAGTACTATACCTACCTATTGTACGACAGATACTACGAGATAGATAGGTTCAACAAAACTAACCCAAGGATCCGCCAATATTCTCGAATGAAGATGACAGAGCAGCAGAAGCACAGCTTCCATAGGCGAGTTAGGAACTAGGTCAAGTTCTTGACCTAACTCAACGACAACGAAGGGCTGGAAAACATGAATCATTCTGATATGGGTTTACGGCATAGAATCATATATGTCGAGTAAGCAGAAACTCCTGGTCTTGCAAAAAAGCAGAGCATTGAATAATCTGCTTATAGTTGCTGATTTCTAGACGCTAGGATGGATGGTCGATAGGATAGATGGGAGAGACAAGGATAACCGACAACAACCGTGGAATGAGCAGGTCCGGACTCAATCATAGAGTGCATTATGATTCAGTGGGTGCGAGTGAACTATTGAATTTGTGTTCAGACTTGATTTTTTACACATTTTTGTTTTTTTCTTTATCCGATTTTGTTCTTATTTTTTTTCAATATTGACATTACCATATATTATTTTTGTTATTATGATTTCAGTGTTTTACTCATTATTTTGCTAGATATTTTGTTTGGCAAAGATACACTTCTATCAAATGATTGATGTTATTACTAAGATTTATATCCATATCATGTAAACCTTTAAAACTCAGTTTCAACACGTTGTTCTTCAGGACAATCACTGGTTTAATGAGACACATGTTGACATATGTTTTTTTATTAAGATTTCAGTGTTTTTCCTTATTCTTTTGCTGGGGTCCAGCTTCGATGGGCCGGAGAGAAATGTCATGTAGTATATCTTAATCAATTTTTCATTCATCTGAATTCAAAAATAATTATTTTTATAAAATAACATTCATTTCAAATCCAATGTATTGCATGACAGGCATACCTAGACAGGAACTAAAGTTTCCTATTACAACTAATATTTCCATAACCTGTATGAACTCAGATTGAACGTAAAATACATTGATTCTAAAACTGCTGAGATATATGAATTAATATACCATCAGAAGGGGAAATATTGGTTGGAGTAGTTCGAATATGAAAAATAGGAAGTCAGTCTACTTCGGGCGTAGAGCAGGAAAGGTTCTCTGAGCCCATTGGAGATGGTTCCCCTAGTATCCAAATTGTGAGTACACTTTTAATTGTTTTATTGAATAAACATGTTTCTTTTATGTTTTTAAATACTCTCTTCATTTCTTTGTGTTCCACAATTCAACAACAACCCTCTCAAAGCCAAGCGAGTAAGTAAATAAAGTCTATGGAATTAGTACCCTCAAGGGGGGTATAATATTTTGGAAAGATCGTCATAAATACATACACGACAATATACCCCCCAAAGTCATCTTATATGGTCACTGCGATCATATATGCTTCAACTGTATGCATGCTACAAATGTATTCATGTGAGATGTTACAATACAGAGATGCAGTGCGCCGACTGATGTCGAAGTATCTTCACTTGTCAATTGTTCTCGTAATATGTCCCTCGAAGTCCCCTTATATGGTCATTGCGATCGTATCTGCTATAGCTGTCGGCATGTCAGATGCTAGAATGCGGAACAACAGTGTAAGCATAGTCGGGGTCGAAGTTTATTGTTCTGTCTGTTGTTTGCGTTATACCCGCTTCGATGTCGTCTTATATAATAGTTGCGAACTCATATAAATTGAAAAATACTCCAACACTCTTGTTTACTTTCGCAAAAGCCTACCACATGGAGAGAGTCCGAACACCGTATCACGAAAAACAAAAGAATTAGTACGACGTCATGACGCGAAATGATTTCAAGTTCATTGTATAGGAGAAGGAGGGTGACAAGTGTATGTTTGTATGTGTAGACGACGACAAGTTGAATGAATGTCATCACATCTTACATGGTGTCAGAAGAGATTTTCAACAATTTATAGCTAGAATTGGAAGAACACCAAGCTCAATCATTGTTGAAAGATTACAAGAAGCCTCATTTATCGATATAAGATGGAGCAAGGTGACAATCCAAACGAAAAAATTCGAATTTTTCCTGCTACACAACCTAGACGAATGAACATAAGTGAAGCAGAAAACAAGTCAAAAACTTGGGAAAGATGGTATCAAGAGTATCAATTATATGTTGCGGCATCAGGGATTCATCAATTACCCAAAGAAATGCAAGTAGGAAATTTAATGAACTGCTTGGGACCAGACATTCTTGATATATTTGAGTCATTTGAGCTGACCGAAGTGGAAAAAAATGATCCAGAAATAATAATAAGGAAATTTTCAGAAGAATTTGATGAATCACATCAGTATCAAACGTACAATACTTACGTATTCTTCAATACTAATCAAGAGGATGGTCGATCATTTGAAAACTACCTCATTGATATCAAAATGAAGATTAAACTCTGTGATTTCAATACAGTTCAAAACAATATGACCCTTGAGGACCGCTTACTACGAGATAAACTGATTTTGGGAGTGAGGAGTAGTGAAGTCAGAGAAAAACTACTGAGTGATCCAAAATTAAATTTGACAAAGGCGATCCGTATTTGTGGAGCAAGTGAACAAACTTCTGAGCAACTATTTCATATCACTGGATATTCCAAGATGTGTGGTGCCATCAAAGAACATCAAGAACAGAAGAACAAAACTAAAAATTCAGAATTGTTTTTCGGCAGGAGATGTGGTACTAAACATGGAATACGTCAGTGTCCAGCGTACGACAAGAAATGCGAATGTTGCGGAAAGAAAGGACATCTAACAGAAAAGTGTTCCAAGAATAGGAAGGAAAAGAAGAAATTCTCTAATCAAGTAGAAGTAGGAAGTGAGACTACAGAAGACGAATTAGAAGATCTCAATCTACACCTTCATTCAATATTTTCATCAAATACAGATGACGACGACTGGTTGGAGACGATCAAAATTGAAGGAAAAAATATAACAGTCAATTTAGATACTGGAGCCAAAACCAACATTATGCCCATAAAATAAATACCAGAACTTGATATTGATATGAAAAAGTCTAATATCAAAAATATCATTAGCTCCAATCAAGAGAAAACAAGAGTGTTGGGTAAAATCAACACTAATTGCTTGGTTAAAGGAAAACAATTTATGACAGAATTCCAAGTTGTGGATTTAGACACAATACTAGTTTTGGGAGATGAAGCCTGTGTTGAACTCGGATTGATTGAACGAATTCATCAAGTAGTAAATTCTTCTGATAGTGAAATTTATAAAGGACTTGGCTGCTTCAAGAATTTCGAATACAAATTGGGGTTCCGCGAGAATCCTGTTTTCAGTATTCATCCCGCAAGATCAATTCCACATAGAATTCGTGACGAAGTCAAAGCAGAGCTGGACAATATGGTGAAACTAGGTGTGATAATCACGCAAGACAGTCCTACTCCAGTTGTAAGCAATTTGGTTATAGTCAATAAAGGAAAGAAGTTGAGAATTTGTATGGACCCAACAGATCTAAACAGGAATATTCTTCGTAGACAGTATCCATTGAGTACCTTTGAAGAAATTTCAGCAAGAATTAGAAATTCGACTTGGTTCACTATTCTTGATTGTGAAAGAGGATTTTGGCAGGTAAAGGTTTCAGAAGAGTCTGTGAAATATCTAACGTTTTCAACTCCGTGGGGCAGATATTCTCATCAACGACTTCCTTTTGGGATGTGTTCTGCTCCAGAAGTTTTCTAGAATCTGATATCATCAATTCTTCAAAAATTCAAGAACGTAGAGGTATCAATGGATGTTATACTAATTCACGCTACTTCAGTGGAAAATTTGAGATTGCTGAACAAGAAAGTGATGGAGGAGCTATTTGAAAAAGGAGTAAGATTGAATAAAGAGAAATGTCAGTTTGATAAATAATCGATCAAATTCCTTCGCCACATAGTAACTAACGAAGGACTCAAACCAGATGCGGACAAGATTGATGCTATTAATAGATTGAAAACGCCAACAGACAAAAAATCACCTCAAAGACTTCTAGGAATGGTGACATATCTATCCAAATTCATTTCGAATTTATCAGAGATAACTAAACCTCTAAGACAACTTTTAATGAAGAATTTTGAATGGTGTTGGTGTCATGAACAAGAAGTGGCATTTGAAACTATCAAGACTAAATTATGCAGTTTGCCTGTACTAAAGTATTACGATGGTGATAAGAACAACATTCTGTCAGTTGACAGTAGTTCTTTTGCTATGGGAGTACCTTCACTTCAGGATGGACATGCAAAAGCATATGCTTCAAAAGCACTCTCACTAGCTCAGCAAGCTTATCCACAGATAGAAAAAAAAGCTTTGGCAATAAGATTTGGTTGTCAGAAATTTCATCCTTTCATCTTTGGTAAAGAAGTATTAGTTGAAACTGATCACAAGCCATTGCAATCGATTTTCACTAAACCGTTGGATAGAGCACCAGCTAGGCTGAAGAGAATTATACTAGATGTTCAGCCATATGGAGTGACAGTAAAATGCAAGAAAGGAAATAATATACCAATTCCTGATGCTTCAAGTCGTGATGTAGACAATGTTCCTGAGGATGAAAACGAAAACAAGCTTGAAGTGAATTTGATTCTACCGATAACTGTGCCGTGGGCAAAACAAATAAGTGAAGAAATAAATAAGAGTGATAATCTCATGAAGCTGAAACTTGTAATAGTGAATGGATGCCCTGATTCCTGCGATGAGCAATGCGTTGATGTTAAAGAATTTCAGAATTTCCGAGATGAACTTTCAGTTTATGAAGGTTTGTTATTCAGGGGAGATAAAATTCTTATCCCATCCACCTTGAAATATAGAGTTTTACAACTGATACATGGAGATCATTTTCAATAGCTTCAATAGTGTCCATGTACGATGATAGGATAGAGAGATAGAGTGTGAACTCCGATGCAGTCGATGTATCTTTATCTGCCTATTGTACTTTATATATACCCCCCAAAGTCGTCTTATATGGTCACTGCGATCATATCTGCTTCAACTTTATGCATGTCAGAAGCTAGACTGCAGAGTTCAGGTGTAAACATAGTGGTAGTCGAAGTTTATTGTTCTGCAAGTTGTGTGCGTTATAACCGCTTAGAAGTAGTCTCATATGGGCATTGCGAACTCGTTTGCTTCAATAGTCTCCATGTGAGATGATAGGATAGAGATAGAGTGTGCACACCGATGGAGTCGATGTAAGTTCATTCGCCTATTGAAGTCGTTATATACCCTTCAGAGTCGTCTTATACGGTCACTGCGATCATATCTGCTTTAACTGTATGCATGTCAGATGCTTGACTGAAGAGTTACAATGTAAACATAGTCGAAGTCGATGTTTCTTGTTCTGCAAGCTGTGTGCGTTATACCCGCTTGGAAGTCGTCTTAAATGGTCAATGCGAACTTGTCTGCTTCAATAGTGTCCTTGTGAGATGATAGGATAGAGAGATATAGTTTGTACGACGATGAAGTCGATGAATCCTCATTTGCCTGTTGTACTCGCTATACACCCTCCAGAGTCGTCTCATATGGTCACTGCAATCGTATCTGCATCAACTGTATGCATGTCAGATTCAAGACTGCAGAATTACAGTGTGAACATAGTCAAAGTCGAAGTTTCTTGTTCTGCAAGCTGTGTGCGTTATGCCCGCTTGGAAGTCGTCTTATATGGTCAATGCGAACTTGTCTGCTTCAATGGTGTCAATGTGGAATGATAAGATAGAGAGATCTAGTGTGCACAACGATGAAGTCGATGTATCTTCATTGTACTCGTAATATATCCTTCGAAGTCGTCTTATACGGTCACTGCAATCGTATCTGCTTCAACTGTATGCATGTCAGATGCTGGACTGCAGAGTTACAGTGTAAACATAGTCGGAGTCGAAGTTTCTTCTTCTGCAAATCGAGTGCGTTATACTCGCTTGGAAGTCGTCTACTATGGTCAATGCGAACTTGTCTGCTTCAATAGTATCCATGTGAGATGAAAGGATAAAGAGATATAGTGTGTACGACGATGAAGTCGACGTATCCCCATTTGCCTGTTGTACTCGCTATATACCCTCCAGAGTCGTCTTATATGTTCACTGCAATCGTATCTGCATCAACTGTATGCATGTCAGATGCTAGACGGCAGAGTTACAGTGAGAACAGAGTCGAAATCGAAGTTTCTAGTTGTGCAAGTTGTGTGCGTTATATCCGCTCGGAAGTTGTCTCATATGGGCATTGCGAACTCGTCTGCTTCGATAACATCCATGTGAGATGATAGGATAGAGAGATAGAGTGTGCACAACGATGAAGTCGATGTATCTTCATCTGCCTACTGTACCTGCTATATACCCTCCAAGTCGTCTTTTATGGTCACTGCGATCATATCTGCTTCAACTGTATGCATGTCAGATGCTAGACTGCAGAGTTAAATTGTAAACATAGTCGAAGTCGATGTTTCTTGTTCTGCAAGCTGTGTGCGTTATAACCGTTCGGAAGTCGTCTTATATGGTCAATGCGAACTTGTCTGCTTCAATAATGTTCATGTGAGATGAAAAGATAGAGAAATAGAGTGTGTACTCCGATGGAGTCGATGTATATTCATCTGCCTATTGTACTTCCTATATACCCTTCAAAGTCATCTTATATGGTCTCTGCGATCATATCTACTTCAACTGTATGCATGTCAGATGCTAGACTGCAAAGTTACAATGTAAACATAGTCGAAGTCGATGTTTCTTGTTCTGCAAGCTGTGTGCGTTATACCCGCTTGGAAGTCGTCTTATATGGTCAATGCGGACTTGTCTGCCTCAATAGTGTCCATGTGAGATGAAAAGATAGAGAAATAGAGTGTGCACTCCGATGAAGTCGATGTATATTCATCTGCCTATTGTACTTGCTTGCGATCATATCTGCTTCAACTGTATGCATGTCAGATGCTAGACTGCAGAGTAAACATAGTCGAAGTCGAAGTTCCTTGTTCTGCAAACTGTATGCGTTATACCTGCTTGAAAGTCGTCTAATATGGTCAATGCAAACTTGTCTGCTTCAATATTGTCAATGTAAAATGATAGGATAGAGAGATATAGTGTGCAAAACGATGAAGTCGATGTTTCTTCGTTTGCCTATTGTACTCGGTATATACCCTTCAAAGTCGTCTTATACGGTCACTGCAATGGTGTCTGCTCCAACTGTATGCATGTCAGATGCTAGACTGCAGAGTCACAGTGTAAACATAGTCGAAGTCGAAGTTTCTCGTTCTGCAATATGTGTGCGATATACCCGCTCAGAACTCGTTTTATATGGTTACTGCAATCGTATCTGCTCCAACTGTATGCAAGTTAGATGCTAGACGGCAGAGTTACAGTGTGAACAGAGTCGAAATCGAAGTTTCTTGATGTGCAAGTTGTGTGCGTTATATCTGCTCGGAAGTTGTCTGATATGGGCATTGCGAACTCGTCTGCTCCAAAAGTATTCATGTGAATAAATTATTTATTCAACCTATTTCATCATTTCTACCTGGAGAATCGGAAACACAGTTCCAACCGAATCAAACAGATTCAATTCCTATTTATCTCTCCTTTTCCTTCGATTTTTCTAATTTTCCAATATCGGAATTTCAGTGAGGTTACTTAATTATATTTTTCCATTCATGTCAATAGTTCATGAAACATGAAACATAGCTCACCGCCTGACGGGGCACAAAGCACAGAGACCCGGATGCACAAGACAGGATTCCTTGAGGAAAAGAAGAGGAAGAGTTGTTAACTGGCTTGTCAGTGTCAGTCGTCAGTCAATAATAGTATTCTGCAATTTTGACAAATGAAAATATTGAAAATCACTAAATAAATTATTGAACTATTTAGAACTGAAAACACAATGACAACAGAGAAAGGAATATGAAATATGCCATTACAAAATCCGTTCATTCTGGATTCTCTACACAGGTCGGGTGAGTATATCGGTATGCAAAACAACAGGAATGAAATTAATTCATGAACAGGATAAAGAACGCTGGTGGAAAATATACAAACTCACATGTGTAACAGGAGATCACTATACAAAACTACTTAACACTGGTTTTGAATGAACTATGAGAGCACTAAAAGATCAGCAAGAGAATCAGGAGCTTGAAGAGCAACGTAGATCAGGTAGTGTAGACTTGTGGAGAAGAGTAGAGAGAGCTTCATCCTTGGCTGTCTTCAGTATTTATGCACTGCTTCGGCCTTGGCACAAGGACAAGTAAATCTGGAATCTCATTGGTCAAAACTCCCACCTTGTCATGGCTCATGGCCATGGCCACTAAATCTGTCCTTGAAAAGCACATGTGCACCTTCAACACAAAACGCGGAAAAATAATATTCAACCCTAAATGGACACAGGAACAGGATCTACTACCATTGCTCATGCTACTGAATGAATTTGGCTGAAAAATATTCAATAACAACAAAGTTATGAGCAGTCAAACATCAAGCATTTCAACAGATAGATAATTCAATCAAATTTCATATCATAAGCAAAGGGTTGAAAAATATGGAAGTCTTTAGGGTTGTAATGATGTTCATGAGATTTTACTATCAGGAAAAGATTTGTGAAGTCAGAAATCAATGCATTACTCAGCTCTCTCAGGTTTTCAGGTTTCGAGCTTTCGAACAGGTGAAATTCAACTAGAATCAGGCTCAGGTACTTAGATTCTGATCAAAACCAGTCTAGTAATGAAGCTGGTCATAAACACCTCATTACACACCCCTCGTACTTGCGTTCAAAAAAATGGAAGCTCTAGCTTCTATTTTTTTTTAACTCATTCATCACCAAGATATACACTATATACATTACCAACTATAAACTGGAATACTTATATACAATCCTTATATTTATACCTTATCTGGAAATCAGCAGGACCTAAATGTAATCCATATCTATATACACTATCTGGAATCTTTTCTCACTATTCAGATTATTTACAACAGGATCTGAAACAGTAAAAAGATCAAAATATACTCCTATACTTACTATTTACATAAACATCTGGATTTCTGGACTGGACTAATCCAGACGTCTCTGGACCAAAGTGTTCAGGAAAAATTCTTGCTTTCCACTTTCAATTTTTCGTTGATGACCAGGATTCCCACATTTCCAACAAATCCTTCTAACTTCTTAAAAGTAGAAAGAATGAGAGACAGGGCAAGGCAAGTTTGAAGCAGAGGCGGGTCGGACTGCTTCGAAACTAGAATTCCGGAAACAGGACTCGTCGGAATTCATAGCTGCGGATGCCTTTTTCTGTTTCCAAGCTGGATAACGGGGCGATAGGAAATTGTCAGGACCTAATTTCCTATTTCTGTTCCTGGAACACTTTCGCATTAAAACTATACTAGTCTCTGTAATGAATTCTGTCACTCCATTGACAGTCTGGACATCATTACAGAACCTAAATTCCATCTGGACTGGAATTTCTGGAAAATCCGGAATTTCTGGAAAATCTGAAAGCTCTGGAATGTCGGGAATATCTGGACTTCCTGTACATCCTGTACCAACAGGATAGTCTGGTGAACGGAGGAAATTCGGATTTCTGGAAAAATCTGGATAGTCTGGATCTTCTGGAGAATCTGAATTTTCCATCCAATCTGTGTCTCCTGGACTTCCCGGATTGTCTAAATTAACGGGACTTCTTGACTGAACTGGATAATCTGGAGAATCTGGATTTTCTGGAAAATATGGAAAATCAGGATTATCTGGAACATAGGCTCTACGCACATCTTCTGTATCATCAGGATCTTCCGAAACATTCCTATTCCCTGAAAAATGTTGTGAATCTGAAATTTCTGGAATATACGGATTAAATGCTGCTTCTGGATAATCTCGATTTTCTACACCCAACGGATGTGCTGAATATCCCGGATCTCTACTTTCAGGAATTTCTGGCTGCTCTGGATACCCTGGATGTTCTGGATAAATTGAATTTTCAGGACTGTCTGGATTATCGGGGAACTCACTGAGTACTGGATTCTCGGATTTGTCTGGAGGGAGACATACACAATCAAGGGCTAAAATATCCCTCTGATCACATCTGAAACAAAATATTGTTGGTTGGTTTCTGCAGGCTCTTCTCATGTGACCATGCAGTCCACATCTCCAACAAACAGTCTCACTGTTTTGAAGGCCTATATTTTGTTTTCTCTTCTGGGCATATGTCCTAGAACTAGGTTCTTTATACCTAATCGGTTCCGGACAGAATGACACAGGTGAGAGTGGTGGCAGGTAGTGATAATCCTGGTAGGTTTGATATATCTCACTTCTCAGGCTCTTATATTCTAGAATCCTTGAGATTGGGGATGGTACTTCCTGGAAATCAGTCTTTCTGATATACAGACGGTAGTCTGGCAGTAAATTCCGGTATAGCCAAGTCAATTCATGTGCTTTATCAAGAGTGCCTTGTCTTCGGATTAGTGTCTGCATGTCTATCACATAATCTCTAGCCGGTTCCTCAACTTTCTGTTTCTTCTGGATGATATCAAACTGGAGCTGTTCATGATATCAAAATGGAAAGTATGCTACCTGGAAACACTCTTGGAAAGCTGGCCAGGAATTCCAGTTGACTTTATTACAGCGGTACCATAACAGAGCTCTTCCTTGTAATACCTCAGGCAACATTTCCAGGAGCTGGTCTGGTTCTATTTTCTGCACGTTTCCAATCTCTTCTAGTCTTTCCAGGAAATCTACAGGATCTGTTGTATCATCAAATTACAAATTCCAGTGATAGGTGTTCAATCCACTAGAAGAACACAGGACAGGAATTTCAGGACTATCAGGAGGTATGTCAGGACTCTCTAGAGTTGTTTCAGGATCATCTGGACAGTTTTTAGACCATACATTCTTAGTTCTCTGATTGATTCGGATTTGTTCAGGTTATATACCCACTCACTCTTGGGTTTGAACCTGATATGTGCTCTCTGTAGCTCTCTGGACCTGGATTCCTGGATTTTCGGTGGTTCTCACAACCTTTACATTTATCATCAACAATATCAGGGCCTAACATTTTATTCAACTGGTTAAATGAGCTGGAATTTCAGGATGATTATCAGGATGGAATGTATTCGGAAATTAACGGATTTGGCTCTCTTGCAGTCCCAAATTTTAGTGACTCTCATGACAAAAAAAAGTATCTGGAATCAACAAATATTTTCTGGATTTCTGGACTTTGATTTTAAATTAATTTATAGCTCAACTCAACTGGAAATGTCCTCTATAAAATATCAGGGTCAAATATAGATTCAACTCTCAAGACACAAATTATACAGGTACTTTCAGGAAAAGTGTTGTGATTCTGATTCCAAACTATGAAATACTGGTTCAGGGAAAAAAACTGTGCAGGACTGGAATAAAGCAACTTTTCTGGTAAAAAGGACTGAATTGTTTTCTGATTCAATAACCAAGAAGTTCCTGCTCGGGCGCCATTTGTTAGGTTCTTTTTTCTGGAGCCCTTACTTTGACGCTCTGTTCAGGACATTAGACTACTCTGGTATTTGACAGGGGGGGATTCTCGAGCGCCAGATTGTTTTTGAGGTAGTTTACTCTACCTGCTCTGCACAAAATATTTTTTTGGTACAGAGGCCCAAAGCAGCAACAGTGGAGAAAGGTACAGGAGGTACACCTACCTCGGTACCCCCAGTATAATCCAGGGGTCAATGGTTTTGAATCGACCTGGAATCAATAAGTAGCCACGGGAGTGTAGGCTTTAATCACAAACCCTGGGTTTAGCCTGGAATACTGGTTGCTATTTCTGGTCGGGATATTTACAGGAATCAAAGCAAAATATCTCTCAGGTTCTGGTATTTTAAGGTTGGGTCTGGAAAATTATTTATTTAACCGATTTCATCATTTCTACCTGGAGAATCGGAAACACAGTTCCAACCGAATCAAACAGATTCAATTCCTATTTATCTTTCCTTTTCCTTCGATTTTTCTAATTTCTCAATATCGGAATTTTAGTGAGGTTAATTGATTCTATTTTTCCATTCATGTCAATAGTTCATGTAACATAGCTCACCGCCTGACGGGGCACAAAGCACAGAGACCTGGATGCACAGGACAGGATTTCTCGAGGTAAAGAAGAAGAAGAAAAATTGTTAACTGGCTTGTCAGTGTCAGTCGTCAGTCAATAATAATATTCTGCGATTTTGACAAATAAAAATATTGAAAATCACTAAATAAATTATTGAACTATTTGAAACTGAAAACACAATGACAACAGAGAAAGAAATATGAAATATGCCATCACAAAATCCGTTTATTCTGGAATCTCTACACAGGTCGGGTGAGTATATCGGTATGCAAAACAACAGGAATGAAATCAATCTATGAACAGGATGAATAACACTGGTTTTGAATGAACTATGAGAGCACTAAAAGATCAGCAAGAGAATCAGGAGCTTGAAGAGCAACGTAGATCAGGTAGTGTAGACTTGTGGAGAAGAGTAGAGAGAGCTTCATCCTTGGCTGTCTTCAGTATTTATGCACTGCTTTGGCCTTGGCACAAGGACAAGTAAATCTGGAATCTCATTGGTCAAAGCTCCCACCTTGCCATGGCTCATGGCCATGGCCACTAAATCTGTCCTTGAAAAGCACATGTGCACCTCCAACACAAAACGCGGAAAAAATAATATAATACCTTTGCTCATGCTACTGAATGAATTTGGCTGGGAAATATTCACTAACAACAAAGTTATGAGCAGTCGAACATCAAGCATTTCAACAGATAGATAATTCAATCAAATTTCATATCATAAGCAAAGGGTTGAAAAATATGGAAGTCTTTTGGGTTGTAATGATGTTCATGAGATTTTACTATCAGGAAAAGCTTTGTGAAGTCAGGAAACAATCCATTACTCAGCTCCCTCAGGTTTTCAGGTCTCGAGCTTTCGAACAGGTGAAATTCAACTAGAATCAGGCTCAGGTACTTAGATTCTGATCAAAACCAGTCTAGTTATGGAGCTGGTCGAAAACACTTCATTACAATATGAGACGACTTTGGAGGGTATATAGAAAGTACAATAGGCAGATGAAGTTACATCGACTTCATCGGAGTGCACACTCTATCTCTCTATCCTATCATCTCACATGGACACTATTGAAGCAGACAAATCCGCATTGAACATATGAGACGACTTCCGAGCGGGTATCACGCACACAGCTTGCAGAACAAGAAACATCTACTTCGACTATGTTTACATTGTAACTCTTCAGTCTAGCATCTGACATGCATACAGTTGGAGCAGATATGATCGCAGTTACCATATAAGACGACTTTGGAGGGTATATAGCAAGTACAATAGGCAGGTGAAGATACATCGACTTCATCGGTGTGCACACTCTATCTCTCTACCTATCATCTCACATGGTTTCTATTGAAGCAGACGAGTTCGCAATGCCCATATGAGACGACCTCCAAGCGGGTATAACGCACACAGCTCGCAGAACAAGAAACTTCGACTTCGACTATGTTTACACTGTAACTCTGCAGTCTTGAATCTGACATGCATACAGTTGTTGCAGATACGATTGCAGTGACGATATAAGACGACTCTGGAGGGTATATAGCGAGTACAACAGGCAAATGGGGTTACATCGACTTCATCGTCGTACAAACTATATCTTCTTATCCTATCATCTCACGTGCACACTATTGGAGCAGACCAGTTTGCATTGACCATATAAGACGACTTCCAAGCGGGTATAACGCACACAGCTTGCAGAACAAAAAACTCCGACTTTGACAATTTTCACACTGTAACTCTGCAGTCTTGGATCTGACATGCATACAGTTGATGCAGGTACGATCGCAGTGATGAAATAAGACGACTCTGGAGGGTATATAGCGAGTACAACAGGCGAATGGGGTTACATCGACTTCATCGTCGTACACATTATATCTCTCTATCCTATCATCTCACATAGACACTATTGAAGCAGACAAGTTTGCATTGTCCATATGAGACGACTTCCGAGCAGGTATAACGCACACAGCTTGCAGAACAAAAAACATCGACTTCGACCATGTTTACATTGTAACTCTGCAGTCAAGCATCTGACATGCATACAGTTGAAGCAGAAACGATCGCAATGACCATATGAGATGTCTTTGAAGGGTATTCAACGAGTTCGATAAGCAAATGGAGATACCTAGATTCCATCGTTGTGCACACTATATCTCTCTATCGTATCATCTGACATGGACACTTTTGGAGCAGACAAGTTCGCCATGACCATACGAGACTACTAACAAGCAGGTATAACGCACACAGCTCGCAGAACAAGAAACTTCGACGTCGAATATGTTTGCACTGTCACTCTACAGTCTAGCATCTGACATGCATACAGTTGGAGCAGATATGATTGTAGTGGCCAGATGAGACGACTTTGAAGGGTATATATCAAGTACAATATAGGCAGATGAAGAAACATCGACTTCATCGGTGTTCTCACTCTATATCTCTATCCTATCAACTCACATTGATACTATTGCAGCAGACGTGTTCCCAATGCCGATATGAGACAACTTCCAAGCGGGTATATCGCACACAACATGCACAACAAGAAACTTCGACTTCGACTTCGACTATGTTTACACTGTAACTCTGCCGTCAAGCATCTGACATGCATACAGTTGGATCAGATATGATGGCAGTGACCGTATGAGACGACTCTGTAGAGTATATAATGAGTTCAATAGGCAAATGAAGTAACATCGACTCATCGGTGTGCACACTCTATCTCTATCCTATCATCTCACATGGATACTATTGAAGCAAACGATTTCGCAATGCCCATATGAGACGACTTCTGAGCACGTATAACGCACACAATTTGCAGAACGAGAAACTTCGACTACGACTATGTTTACGCATAAACTCTGCAGTCAAGCTTCTGACATGCATACAGTTGAAACAGATATGATCGCAGTGACCATATATAAGACGACTTAGGAGGGTATATAGAAAGTACAATAGGCAGAAGAAGATACATCGACTCTATCCTATCATCTCACATTGACACTATTGAAACAGACAAGTCCGCATTGACCATGTAAGACGACTTCCAAGCGGGTATAACGCAGACAGCTTGCAGAACAAGAAACTTCGACTTTGACTATGTTTACACTGTAACTCTGCAGTCTTGAATCTCAGATGCATACAGTTGATGCAGATACGATTGCAGTGACCATAGGAGACGACTCTAGAGGGTATATAGCGAGTTCAACAGGCAAATGAGGATACATCGACTTCATCGTCGTACACATTATATCTCTTTATCCTATCATCTCACATGGACACTATTGAAGCAGACAAGTTCGCATTGACCATAGTAGACGACTTCCATGCGGGTATAACGCACACACCTTGCAGAACAAGAAACATCGACTTCGACTATGTTTACATTGTAATCATTTAGTCTAGCATCTGACATGCATACAGTTGAAGCAGATATCATCGCAGTGATCATATAGGACGACTTGAAGGGTATATATTGAGAACAATAGGCAAATGAAGATACATCGACTTCAACCTCGTGCACACTATATCTCTCTTTCCTATCATCTCACATGGACACTATTGAAGCAGTCTAGATTGCATTGACCATATGAGACGACTTCCAAGCAGGTATAACGCACACAGCTTGCAGAACAAGAAACTTCGACGTCGACTATGTTTACACTGTCACTCTGCAGTCTAGCATCTGACATGCATACAGTTGAAGCAGATATGATCGTAGTGATAATATAAGACGACTTCGAAGGGTATATATCGAGTACAATAGGCAGATGAAGATACATCGACTTCATCGATGTGCACACTCTACATCTCTATCCTATCAACTCACATGGATACTATTGAAGCAGACGAGTTTCCGATGCCCATATCAGACGACTTGACTATGTTTACACTGTAACTCTGCCGTCGAGCATCTGATATGCATACAGTTGAAGAAGAAACGATGGCAGTGACCGTATAAGACGACTCTGAAGGGTATATAACGAGTTCAATAGGCGAATGAACTTACATCGACTCCATCGGTGTGCACACTCTATCTCCATCATATCATCTCACATGGATACTATTGAAGCAAACGAGTTCGCAATGCCCATATGAGACAATTTCTCAGCGGTTATAACGCACACAACTTGCAGAACAATAAACTTCGACTATCACTATGTTTACACATAAACTCTGCAGTCTAGCTTCTGACATGCATACAGTTGAAGCAGATATGATCGCAGTGACCATATAAGACGACTTTGGGGGGTATATATAGAGTATAATAGGCTGATAAAGATACATCGACTGCATCGGAGTTCACACTCTATCTCTCTATCCTATCATCTTACATGGACACTATTGAAGCAATTGGAAATGACCTTGATGTATCAGTTGTAAAACTTTATATTTCAAGGTGGATGGGATAAGAATTTCATCTTCTTTGAATATCAAACCTTCATAAACTGAAAGTTCATCTCAGAAATTCCAAAATTCTTTAACATCAACGCATAGCTCATCGCAGGAATCAGGCCATCCATTCTCTAATACAAGTTTCAGCTTTTTGAGTTCATCACTCTCATTCATTTCTTCACTTATTTGTTTTGCCCACGGCACAGTTATCGGTAAAATCAGATTTACTTCAAGCTCGTTCTCGTTTTCATCATCAGGAACATTATCAACATCACGACCTAGAGCATCAGGAATTGGTATATCATTTTCTTTCTTGTATTTTACTGTCACTCCATATGGCTGAACATCTAGTGTAATTCTCTTCATCCTAGCTGGTGCTCTATCCAACGGTTTAGTGAAAATCGATTGCAATTTCTTGTGATCAGTTTCAACTAATACTTCTTTACCAAAGATGAAAGGATGAAATTTCTGACAACCAAATCTTATTGACAAAGCTTCTTTTTCTATCTGTGGATAAGCTTGCTGAGCTAGTAAGAGTGCTTTTGAAGCATATGCTATTGGATTTCCATCCTGAAGTGAAGTTACTCCCATAGCAAAAGAACTACTGTCAACTGACAGAATGTTGTTCTTATCAACATCGTAATACTTTGGTACAGGCAAACTGCATAATTCGATCATGATAGTTTCAAATGCCACTTCATGTTCATGACACCAACACCATTCGACATTTTTTATTAAAAGTTGTCTTAGAAGTTCAGTTATCTCTGATGAATTCGAAATGAATTTTGAAAGATATGTCACCATTGCTAGAAGTCTTTGAAGTGATTTTCTGTCTGTTGGCATTTTCAATCTATTAATAGCATCAATTTTGTCTGCATCTGGTTTGAGTCCATTGTTAGTTACTATGTGGCGAAGGAATTTGATCGATTGTTCATCAAACTGACATTTCTCTTTATTCAATCTTACTTCTTTCTCAAATAGCTCCTTCATCACTTTCTTGGTCAGCAATCTAAATTTCCCACTGAAGTAGCGTGAATTAGTATATCATCCATTGATACCTCTACGTTCTTGAATTTTTGGAGAATTGATGATATCAGATTCTGGAAAACTTCTGGAGCAGAACACAGCCCAAAAGAAAGTATTAGATAAGGATATCTGCCCCACAAAGTTGAAAACGTTAGATATTCCACAGACTCTTCTGAAACCTAAACCTGCCAAAATTCTCTTTTACAATCAAGAATAGTGAACCAAGTCGAATTTCTAATAATTCTTGCTGGAATTTCTTCAATGTTACTTGATTATCACACCTAGTTTCACCATATTGTCCAGCTCTGCTTTGACTTCGTCACGAATTCTATGTGGAATTGATCTTGCGGGATGAATACTGAAAACAGGATTCTCGTGGAACTCCAATTTGTATTCGAAATTCTTGAAGCAGCCAAGTCCATTATAAATTTCACTATCAGAAGAATTTACTACTTGATGAATTCGTTTAATCAATCCGAGTTCAACACAGGCTTCATCCCCCAAAACTGGTATTGTGTCTAAATCCACAACTTGGAATTCTATCATAAATTGTTTTTCTTTTACCAAGCAATTAGTGTTGATTTTACCCAACACTTTTGTTCTCTCTTGATTGAAGCTAATGATATTTTTGATATTAGACTTTTTTATATCAATATCAAGTTCTGGTATATATTTTTTGGGCATAACGTTGGTCTTGGCTTCAGTATCTAAATTGACTGTTATATTTTTTCCTTCAATTTTGATCGTCTCCAACCAGTCGTCGTCATCTGTATTTGATGAAAATATTGAATGAAGGTGTAGATTGAATTCTTTTTACTCGTCTTCTGTAGTCTCACTTCTTTCTTCTACTTGATTAGAGAATTTCTTCTTTTCTTTTCTATTCTTGAAACACTTTTCTGTTAGATGTCCTTTCTTTCCGCAACATTCGCATTTCTTGTCGGACGCTGGACACTGACGTATTCCATGTTTATTACCACATCTTCTGGAGAAAAACAATTCCGAATTTTTAGTTTTGTTTTTCTGTTCTTGATGTTCTTTGATGGCATCACACATCTTCGAATATCCAGTGATATGAGATAGTTGCTCAGAAGTCAAATCTAATTTTGGATCACTCAGTAGTTTTTCTCTGACTTTACTACTCCTCACTCCCAAAATCAGTTTATCTCGTAGTAAGCGGTCCTCAAGAGTCATATTGTTTTGAACTGTATCGAAATCACAGAGTTTAATCTTCATTTTGATATCAATGAGGTAGTTTTCAAATGATTGACCATCCTCTTGATTAGTATTGAAGAATACGTAAGTATTGTACGTTTGATACTGATGTGATTCATCAAATTCTTCTGAAAAATTCCTAATTATTATTCTTGGATCATTTATTTCCACTTCGGTCAGCTCAAATGACTCAAATATATCAAGAATGTCTGGTCCCAAGCAGTTCATTGAATTTCCTACTTGCATTTCTTTGGGTAATTGATGAATCCCTGATGCTGCAACATAGAATTGATACTCTTGATACCATCTTATCCAAGTTTTTTTGACTTGTTTTCTGCTTCACTTATGTATATTCGTCTAGGTTGTGTAGCAGGAAAAATTTGAATTTTTTCGTTTGGATTGTCACCTTTTGCCCCATCTTATATCGATAAATGAGGCTTCTTGTAATCTTTCAACTATGATTGAGCTCGAATTTCTCCCAATTCTAGCTATGAATTGTTGAGAATCTCTTCTGACACCATGTAAGATGTGATGACATTTATTCAACTTGTCAGTCGTCTACAGGATGATATATATATAATGATAATAATATGAATAATGTTATAATTTCTATTGAATTTCGGGCGAAAAACATACACTTGTCACCCACCTTTTCTTATTCAATGAACTTAGAATTATTTCGCGTCATGACGTCGTACTAATTCTTTTGTTTTTCGTGATACGGTGTTCGGACTCTCTCCATGTGGTAGGTCTTTGCGAAAGTCGACAAGAATGTTGGGGTATTTTTCGATTCAGATTCTCGATATTCTGTGCCGCTCTCGAGATATTTGAGAAAATGTGAATATCGGGACTTGGAAAAATCTCATCAAAAATATTACTTTTCCAATTCTTTTTCTAGTAAAGAGGCAATTTTGAGTAACAATGTATAGGAACTTTTTTGTTGATCGTCTTGATTTCTATCGAATTTCGGGCAGAAAACATACACTTGTCACTCACTTATTTTTTCCAATGAACTTAGAATTATTTCGCGTCATGACATCGTACTAAATTTTTTGTTTTTCGTGATACGGTGTTCGGACTGTCTCCATGTGGTAGACCTTTGCGAAAGTCGACAAGGGTGTTGGAGTATTTTTCGATTTATCTTCTCGTTGTTTTGTGCTGTTCTCGGGATATTTGAGAAAATATAAATATCTGGACTTGAAGAAATCTCATCAAAAATATTACTTTTCCAATTTTTTTTCCAGTAAACAGGCAATCTTGAGTAACAATTAATGAAGACTTTTTCGTTAGTCGTCTTGATTGCTATCAAATTTTGGGCGACAAAACATACACTTGTCACTCACCTTTTTTATTCAACGAACTTTGAATTATTTCGCGTCATGACGTCGTACTAATTTCTTTGTTTTTCGTGATACGGTGTTCGGACTTTCTCCATGTAGTAGGCCTTTGCGAAAGTAGACAAGGGTGTTGAAGTATTTTTCTATTTATATTCTCGATGTTTTGTGCCGGGCTCGAAATATTTCAGAAAAAAGGAATATCATAACTTGAAAAATTTTTATCAAAAATAATACTTTTCCAATTCTTTTTCCAGTATTGAGGCAATTTTGAGTAAAAGTTTATGGAGACTTTTTCGTTAGTTGTCTTGATTTCTATCGAATTTTGAGCAAAAAACATACAATTGTCACTCAACTTTTTTTTTCAATAAACTAAGAATTATTTCGCGTCATGACGTCGTACATTTTTTTTGTTTTTCGTGATATAATGTTCGGACTCTCTCCATGTGGTTGGTCGTTGCGGAAGTCGACAGGATTGTTGGGGTATTTTTCGATTCAGATTTTCGATATTTTGTGCCGTTCTCGAGATATTTGAGGAAATATGAATATCGAGACTTGAAAAAATTTCATCATAAATAATACTTCTCCAATTTTTCTCTTTCAGTGAAGAGGCAATTTTGAGTACCAATGTATAGAGAATTTTTCGTTGGTCGTCTTGATTTCTATCGCATTTCGGGCGATAAACATACAATTGTCACTCACCTTTTTTTTTTTCAAAAAATATTTCAGAAACTATGAATATCGGGACTTGAAAGAATCTCATCAAAAATATTACTTTTCCAATTTTTTTTCCAGAAAAGAGGCAATTTCGAGTGAAAATTCATAGAAAATTTTTCGTTGATCGTCTTGATTTCTATCGAATTTTGGGCAAAAAGCATACAATTGTCACTCACCTTTTTTTTCCAATGAACTCAGAATTAATTCGCGTCATGACGTCGTACATTTTTTTTTGTTTTTCGTGTTATAATGTTCGGAATTTCTCCATGTGGTAGGTCGTTGCGGAAGTCCACAGGAGTGTTGGGGTATTTTTCGATTCAGATTTTCGATATTTTGTGCCGTTCTCGAGATATTTGAGGAATTATGAATATCGGGACTTCATCAGAAATAATACTTTTTCAATTTATAGAGACTCTTTCGTTGGTCGTCTTGATTTCTATCGAATTTCGGGCGAAAAACATACACTTGTCACTCACTTCTTTTTTTCAATGAACTTAGAATTATTTCGCGTCATGACATCGTACTGAATTTTTTGTTTTTTGTGATACGGTGTTCGGACTTTCTTCTTGTGGTAGGCCTTTGCGAAAGTCGACAGGGGCGTTGAGGTGTTCTTTGATTTAGATTTCCGATATTTAGTGCCGTTCTCGAGATATTGGAGAAAATATGAATATCGGGACTTTGAAAAATTTCATCACAAATAATACTTTCCCATTTTTTTTCCAGTAAAGAGGCAATTCTGAGTAACAGTTTATGAAGACTTCTTCGTTGTGTTACACTTCGTTTTTGCCTATCGAAAATACTGCTAGAAATCAAATCGAGATGGTTTTGTTCATACAGTTTATTGTCGTAAATCAGTTCTCTCATTTATATAACTCCTAAGAACGTGTTTGGCGTTTTATGCATTCAGCATTTCGTTAAACCATACATATGTTTCAGGATTCCGGGTCTAGATATATGCGTATTCAGGCAGAACACAGAAGGTGAATATGCCATGCTAGAACACGAATCGAAACCAGGAATTGTGGAGAGCCTGAAAGTTATAACCAAAACTAACACGGATAGATTTGCTAGATGGGCATTCGATTATGCAAGAAAACAAGGTCGGAAAAAAATCACTGTTGTGCATAAAGCCAATATTATGTGAGTATATCCATCAGGCCAGGGTTATTATCCTCGCTTTTGATTGAGACACCATCAAGTATCGCACACCATATTCGCGATAGAATATAAACTTAATTGTGTAGATGACTGTTAGTTTTTCTTTCTGCTATATGTATAATATATTGTTTCAGGAAATTACCAGATGGACTATTCCTGAAAACAGTATTAGAAGTGGCGAAAGAATACCCTGAATTTGAAGTTAACGACCTGATCGTTGATAACTGTTGTATGCAGATTGTCTCGAAACCACAAGAATTCGACCTCATTTTAACACCAAATCTATATGGGAATATCGTAACAAATATAATTTGCGGACTGATAGGTGGTCCAGGATTATTTTCAGGACAAAATTATGGCGAAACCAGTGCTGTATTTGAAGTTGCTTCAAGGCATATTTCGTTTGAAGGTAGGTAGGAAAGTAGACAATATAGTGTAATGAATAATTACATAGCAAACCCAGCTGACAATGAGATATCGAATAAACATCTCTGATACATCGTCATGAGTACTGCGACATTGAATCAGGTAGTTGCGTAGACGTCACGACGGTACTTTTGTCATACTCGTTTGGATGGTGAACCAATATTGCACCGCGATGTAAGAGGATTATCTCATCACGATACCACAGAAATATCTCATTGAGATGTTACTGACCTAGGAGCAATAGGTTAGGATTCAACAATATTATTAATAATTATTCATCATTTGCAAAACATAATCACACACAACAAAATACGAAACCAAAATGTTTTACATATAACCTCATCTGCAACAAATCATCAGCAAATGGCTGTTTTCAGTTCAACCAATTTTATGTATTAATAAGAGCATATCTGGCGCATGCACATAAATATGAATGAACAACACGTTTTCCTCATTGATCCCATCACTACCATTAGTATAAGTTCTTGTAAAGATTTTATAGGACCTTTATTTATTATATCCTGCCTTCTCTTAGCACAATATGATCTTTAAAGATCATTTGGAACTGACTTTTTTGATATTTTTTTCATAATCAACCATTTCATGATCAGAATAAGTTCATATCACATATCATTCTGCTGGCTCGCACTGAAACCAAAGGGGGACATCAACATCACTGTTGTAAGTGTTGTAGAATTATTCAACATACCTACTTAGTTGGCTCATTTGAATCTGTAAAATAAATGTTGACACTTCTTCTTGCGCATGTCGTAGAAGTTATTATTTTCATAGGTTATTATGAAACAAACAGGAACCACAGCACAGTCAGAATGTGTGCAAATCACATATTAGGGATCATGTCATTCATCGATTTCACGTCAGTATAACATCATTAGCTTGTTTTCAATTGATGTCCCTAATATAGGTCACATTTATATCATTATCTTTTGGTGATATCACAGCAGATATTCGGGTCCTCGTATTGTTAGAAGGGAAGGTCGTACCTATTTTGAAGTCAAGATTACGCAATGACAACTACTCTCACATAGTATTCACTATAGTTGTGATGACCTACATTAAATGTAGGAAGGTATATATAGTTACTGCTCAGTGACGACCAAAATGTGAATGAAATTACAATTACGAGTGAAAATAAAGGGTTTTCCGTCGCAGTTGGAAGTCACTAAGGTTTGTTTGTTAATCTGTGATATATGTTCATTAACGCTACAAGGCCGGCCGATATGTTGAAATAACAAATGAGGTTGAATATTGTACCGACGGGGGATGTTAACAGTAATTTTTCAATTGTCATTTGAATACCGTTAAATCAAAATAAGAGTACCCTAATGTACACCTCCAACCATTGAACATTCGATGGATATCCTCAACAGGACATCCTAAATATCCACAGGATAACACTTTGTGTATACAGGACATCCTATGGATGTCAATAGGATATCAGCTTTCCACATTTTAGAACAAAAATGCGTTATTCATTATGGACATACATTCTGAATCCATGATGGACATCCATTCGGTGTTTATTATGGACATCCATATGGTGTCCATATATTGGACATATACCGGATGTCCCAGTATAACTGTATACCCTGTATATTTTTTGCAATTTTTTATCTCTACTCAAAATTAGCTATGATATTTTTGTAACCTTGACTTCAATAATGATTTCAAATTATAAGAATTGTAGTAGATCATGTAATTTTCAAATTTTCATTTTTCGAAATGGCTGAGAAAATCTATTGGAACAGGTCTACTGGGACACCCGGTATACCTACCTAGCTATGCGTATTCAGAAGATAGGTTGTTGAATTCAATTCGAACATAGATTATGGATGAAACCTATATAAAGTATATGACATGATAAAAAAAATAGATAATACGTACCTACTTAAGATGATAAAAAATTGGAAAATAAGTGGTCCAATGCACTGGCACAAAAACTGAAATGAATATTTTGCATCATTTCTGCATGGAAAATATTCAGTGTTTTCTGAATCCGTCTCCATAATTCCTGTTCAGCATTTACTGGTCTAAAGTACACCTACAACTCTATATACAGTCTGTCCAAGATAAGGTTGAACAGCATGGGGATCTCGAAAACGGTAGGAGATACGAAGTCGGTTAAATGGGGAAAAAGTTTCGCATTAGGAGGCTCATGTCAAGAGCTTTCGAAAATTTAAAAAAAAAATTCTTTCTAGTTTTTTAGTTATATCGAAAAAAGTGAATTTTTGGAATATCTATTTCATTTTTTTCTCCGTTATCATCCGAGATACAGAAAAACTGGAAATACTCTTTTATAGCAACTTTTGATGACGTTTAACGTGGTTATGCCGATTTTTTATGCGACGTTTCGTATCCGTAGAACCATCATCAACTTTTGTTTTTTAAATACGGTTCTGATAATTTTTTCACAGATTCTGAAAGGTTTTTTTATTCTGAATTCAACCATGTATTATACAAGGTGATTTGAATGTGTTTCGACCTATTTCTATACATCATCAATGTTTTTTCTAACTTCCAAAGGAAAAGTGCCATCATTTCCATTAATTTCTGATCATTTAGTGTCAAACATTGATGGATTAGTTATTGAATACTGAAAAGTGAATGAAAAATATTTCACTTCATCATTCAATAATGCAGCGCTTGAAATTGTTGATGAATTCTTACACGCATTACTTTGACAATACCTACAGAAACATTCATAACAAATGTTCAAAATGATAACCATTATTTTCTGAACAGAGAGATATCCTCTTCTCACAGTTGCTTCTGAGACATTACTAAGCATTTCTGGGGTTATTCTATTGAATGCTTCGATGACACTGTCCCTCAGTTCTTCTTCATCAGCAAAGCTATTTGCGTGTACAAAGTTTTTGATATATCCCCTAAAAAAAATCCAGCTGTGTCAAATCACGTGACCGCGCCGGCCAAGGGACTGCAGAATGAGTACCAATCCATTTTTCTGGATAAAAACGCACGAACTTCTCTGGAATTATCTACCGGAGCGCCATCTTGTTGAAACCAACAGTTCTGAACTTCCGCAGTCGATAAATCATCCAGAGCTTCCTCAAGATGATTCTCAAGCAAATTTCTATAACGTTAGGAAGTCTCTGTTTCATGGTGAATAAAAGGACCAATAATTCGTGTACCAAATATTGCAACCCACATATTAAACGGTATTGGTGTCTCGCTGTCATGTATAATGTTCATTTTCTCGTGAACAATAATGTGTATTTTTTCTATCGAAGATACCATTGTTAGTGACCATACTTTCATCAGTCCAGATGATTGTTCGCGGGAAATTTGCGAAATTTTGACATTTTCTGGTATACCACTCACAGAGAATGTCCTTCTCCTTTCGTCATCGCCTGGTTTTAGCGCTTGACATATTTTGAATTTGTATGGATGGAATTTTTGTTTCCGCGAAATGAAATAGGTTGTTGATTGGAACCAGTTGATGAGGTATTAGTGTGTTGACTAATTCTCCTTCAAAATAAGTGGAACTGATGGCATTTTTCCTTTGGAATTTCTAAAAAACATTAATGATGGTTAAAAATAAGTCGAAACACACATAAACCACCTTGTTTAATACATGGTTGAATTCAGAATAAAAAAACCTTTCAGAATCTGTGGAGAAATTATCAGGTCCGTATTCAAAAAACAAAAGTTGATGATGGTTCTACGGATACGAAACGTCGCATAGAAAAATTGGTAACAGCACGTTAAACGTCATCAAAAGTTGCTATGCAAAAGTATTTTCAGTTTTTCTGTATCTCCAATAATAACAGAGAAAAAAAATAAAATAGATATTCCAAAAATTCACTTTTTTCGATATAACTAAAAAACTAAAATAATTTTAAGAATTTTCGAAGGCTCTTGATATAAGCCTCCGAATGCGCAACTTTCTCCCCATTTAACCGACTTCGTATCTCCTACCGTTTTCGAGATCGCCATGCTGTTCAACCTTATATCTTGGACAGACTGTATTCAATATTTATTCCTATTCCCCATCGTTCCAGTTTTCAATAAAAGACCAAATCCAACCATGTGAAAAAAATGAATAAGAGGTTTTCTATCGAATATAAGAACATTGATGCAAACTTTTGAACACTGTATAACTGGAGGACGAAAAATATTTCAGGAAGATCAGAATAAATAATCGATTATAACAACAACACAAATTTTCAAGTTTGCAATTCAACCGCAATAAGTTGGGAAACTTCTGATGCTTGGCCTACCCTACGTAAATCACACTGTATACTGAGCGTTATGAGCATAAATATTTCTGTTTCAGACAGTAGGTATGTGAATCCTGTGGCTATGCTGAACGCATCCATCAACTTACTATACCATCTAGGAAAGAAAAACCATGCACGTCTAATCAAGAAAGCTATCTATAAGACATTAGTAGAAGAAAAAATCCACACCCCTGATATAGGAGGAACCCATACAGGTCAAGAAGTGGTAGAAAGTATAAAAAGAAACATAAAAGAAGGAATTCCTACCTCAAATATTTCACTTTTCTGAAACAGATATTGGACGTTTTTATTTATACCTGTAATAATTTATTTACCATTTATTAAATAATAGAGAAAACACTTATTAGTTTTGTCCTGGGTGGCTCATGAAACTAAACATACCTACATATGCTCTGATACTGACAAATGACGCGACTGTCAACTTTTTTTTCTAATAATCATTTGTTTTATTGTTATAGTGCGTGATACTTTGCTTGAAAAATGTTCAAAGGATGTAGGAACATTGGGAAATAAATAATTTCACTTATCTATAGACGTTCCTGGAACTTCCCTTTTCAACAAAAAAAATAAATTAATCCTGAGATAAATCTTTTCGTTTTCGTCTCTTGGCACGTTCTCAGTGACGAAAGTTGTCAAAAAAGTGTAAGAGTTACTGGAGGTGGTTGTTACCATCTGCGTTCAGAAAGATGCAAGTGAATTATTTGCTTTTTCTCTTTGGTTTATGTCGTCGCTCTCATTCCTATAATTTCAGTCCACTCCACCATATCCCAGAGGCAACCAGATGACGTTCCAGTGACGTCTTTTTTACGTAGTTGACGTCACATGACGTCATAATGACGTGAATGAGTCACAGCTCAATGACGTCATATTACTCACGTCGTATTGACGTCATTCACTCACCAAACTGTGACGTCCGACTCACGTCATAATGACGATTAAATTTGGCGATGGTACGTGAAAAAGATTCCTTCAACATGGTGTGATAAACGCCACTGGCCTCTGATGACATTATATAGTATTGATTATGCATTGTTGAGTCTGCTTGGTGGGTCTCTATCATGTTCATTCAATCGCCTATTCAGCAGCGCTATCCTTCAGTACACATCTCCATCAGAATGCAATCAATTACTCGTATTTGTACCTATCAAAAATTATGTAGTTTGTGTCGGCGAGATGTAAGCAAACAGAAAATAGTTTGATAGCAATGGAAAGGATGTTGGCGGATTTGTATGTATATTGATGCATTCTCTGTCACCCAACAAAAATCTAAATAGCCAATTATTTAAAAATTTCCTGAATGAGGAAGCTCACCAAATTGGTACGTCACACCGATGTGATTTTAAGACGTCATAGATACGTCACTGCCACGTCAAAAGATCAACGGTTTCAATATAGGTATACCTAATTATCTGTGTATAAACATAAACAGTGTCAAAGTTTCTGGAAAAAATGTTCTGCTACTTTTCGGGTATATTAATAATTCCAATAAAACTTGCATGTTGATTTGCCTTCATGAGTTATACTTCTGTTTCACATGATAATATATAAGTATCCATGGTTTAGAAAAGGTCTGGGAGAAATAGACGTCGACAGGACGTTTTCTTTTACTCATCTAAGTGACGTTCTCTCGATGTCGAAACGATGACGTGATTATCACGTCATGAAAATTACGTCATAGTGACGTTTTAAATTGATGTGTGACGTCTCTGACGAAAAATCACCAATTATGGACGTCATAGTGACGTGATCATTCGTCATCTGGTTGCCTGGGATGTTGTTTATTTCAAGTAGAGATATATTGTTAAATAAATATCTTTGTGCCTACTCATGTTTTTTCGTCATTACTGTGAGATAATAAATATATACCTCCTCATCGATTAACCTATACAGACAATATTTAATATGACTTTTTCAATGTCATTATTCATTTCGGACCTCCAGTCCAATGTACAATATACATGCAGGGTGTGAATATTGGAAATTGAGAACAGAGTTTTATTACAACTCCACCACTGATAAACAAGATAAAGCTTCAAAATCCTGTACAGTTTTTCAACGATACTTTTCACAGCAAACAATTGAACAATTATCAAAAAAAAAGAATTTCAAGTCGATTTCGAGTCCCTGTATGTATTTGACAGATTTGATGTAATATGAGTTCGTGCATTATGACAAGCAGTGATAGAAGGCATAACCGACGCTGGAGGCAAAACATTGAAACACAACGTCAGTTTTCTTATTTGTTTACAAGTGATCGAAATAGTTTTCCACAATTATTTTGGCATATGAATCGTATTTTTCCGCTATTGATCAATTCGCTCATGCCATAGCATTGTGCTGTTGTGAAATGCACAGAAACTGCAGCGGACGATGAAGGAATCCGGATGGTACATTATGATTTAAAAGTAAGTACCTACTATAGGCACTTACATATAGTTTTCATTCTTGAAATTTGGTTATCTCTCTGATTTCTCATCGGAATTCATTCTGCAATAGGAACTAATAGAAATATACCTGAAATTTCTAGAATAATGCAAGAAGATTGAATTCATGCAATCAATCGGGAGGACAACAACTACAGGCCCATTGCCCTGTTATCAGTAATCTCCAAAGTGATGGAGAAAGCCATCAATATTGAGATTATCAAATATCTGGAGAGCTCAGGAATCATCAATGATAGACAATACGGCTTTCGCCACCGAAGATCTACTGGAGATCTACTTGCCTACGTCACCCATTTATGGCAATGTTCAATAGAAAAACACGGGGAATCTCTAGCTGTCGCGTTGGACATATCGAAAGCATTCGACCGTGTTTGGCACGAAGGACTCCTCCACAAACTACCATCATACGGCTTACCACCTCAGCTATGCCATCTCTTATCGAGTTTTCTTTCAGGCAGATCGCTTCACGTGGTGGTGGACGGTGTATCGTCTGATACCATTGGCATCAATTCCGGCGTTCCACAAGGATCAATTTTGGCACCAACATTATTCCTGCTTCATATCAATGATCTGTTGGGAGTAACAACTTGCCCCATCCACAGCTTTGCAGATGATAGTACCCTCCATACTGCGTTCTCTTCCAGAATTCCCATTTTTGTCCCAGGAAACTAAGAACTCACGGCGCAGGCAGGTCAATGCTGTCAATAAAGATCTTGCTGAAATCACAGCCTGGGGAACGAATAACCTAGTTGAATTCAACGCCACCAATACTCAAGCCTGCATTTTCTCTAGAAAGGCGGAACTCAGTATGCCCGATATTGTAATGTCTGGCTCCATCATCCCCACCAAGCCCGCCATATCTATGCTCGGTATTTCCATCAGCAACACTCTTTCATGGGATAATCATGTCAGATCCATCGCAAAAGCTGCTTCACAAAAACTCGGATTCTTGTTCCGTGCGAAAAGCTACTTTACACCTCAACAGCTTCTCATGATCTACAAAGCGCAGATACGGCCTGTTCTAGAATACTGTTCCCACATATGGGGTTCAGCACCAAAACATACGCTGATGCTCTTAGATTCCATCCAGAGAAGAGCCATTCGCCTGGTGGGTGACGCCACACTCACTCTCTCTTTGACATCATTGGAACACCGTAGAAAGTTCGGCGACCTTTCACTTTTTTATCGATACTTCCACGGGAAATGTTCTTCGGAAATCTCTGCAATCATCCCTTCACTAGCAATACCAATCAGACGAACTAGACAAGCCCAGTCAGCACATCCTTTCGTCGTCAACCTCGAAAGATGTCGAACAGCACTTTATCAAGACTCCTTCATCCATAGAACGGCTAGGCTCTGGAATTCATTGCCTGTGGAAGTATTCCCAACAACATATAATCTCCAAAAATTCAAAAAAAATTCCAATACCTACCTCCTGTCCCTATCCTCCCCAGGAACGCACGATGTTCTTTGAACATAATAGGGATTCCCTTTCGTGCGCTCCAATCGATAAAAAAAAAACTGGTCTGACATGCTGACGATCGTGTGTGTTGTAGACATTTCCAATCTATTAGCAGTATTATAGCTTGTATTGCAGAAGTGGCAGAAGGCAGAAGAAATTTTAATAGGGACTGACAACATTTCATAATGATAACTATGTGAGATTACTATTTACCTGAAAAATCATATTCCCTTTTTGTGCATTGCATGTACAGTCGTCTTCAGAGATCATGTCGCACATGGACGGTGTCAGCTCCCTTGATCGCCGCTGCAATAAGAGCGCTGATACCGTCCAACCGCGACATGTTCGTTGAAGACGACTGTACAACAGCACAATGCGAAGGCATGCTTGAATTAATGAATAGCGCAAAAAACACGATTCGTATGCCAAAATATTGTGAAAAACTATTTCAATCCTTTGATTACTCTGTAACCAAATAAAAAAGTGAGGTTGTGTTTCAATAATTTACAAAAGAATGAGGTTGTGTTTCAATATTTTGCCTCCAGGGTCGGTCATCGTGCACGCGACCTATATGGCGGGAACTGACAGTTCATGAACGTACAGGACATTGAATTATTTGAAAAAAATGTGAAGATTTGATAGTGAAACATACCATTGAATTGAAAGAAAATGCGGAGCCTCCATTCTATCATCAGAAAGATTACCTAAAACATTCTTCATCGAATTCTGAACAATTTTTATAAGAAATTGAAAAAGAATGCCAAGATAAAATTAACTGTATTCAAGATCGCAAATAAGAAATTATCAAAAATTCATAGAGAAAATATGCAAAAATTCGAAAGTTATTAATAGAGAACGATGAAAAATACAGAAAAAAATCAAAGAAAATAACAACGAACAGTTGAAAAATACCTTGAAACAAAAAAAAAACTCTGGAACGAGTCAGCTATTATAAGGAACTAATTTGATATCTTGAACTATATTCCATCAAACATCTTTGGAAGACTGTGAGGAAATTGCGAATGCAAAAATGCAGACAATTTTGAATCAAATCAAGACCCAAATCGATAGTTTTGGTATATATTTCAACCAAAATCATAGTGAACTTCAGTATTTAAAAACGCGAATCCATGAAATTGATGTCAAAAAGTATTCAATGTAGTATTGCTATTTATGAGCAACATTATTATTATTTGTCGAATATTCTGATCGATCACGCACTAGAGTGTCTTATAGTTATTTTTCGTCGACCTCGTATTAACGACTAAGTTTAATGTATATGAAATCGTTCATTAATGACCCCTATTAATAAACGATTTGTCCATTAATGCACGATTGTTTGATAGGCGACCAAACATACACCGCGTGCATTCATTGCTTATGCTGTAACTTACGGACACTGCATTTAAATCGAAAATATGGATTTCATCGAAGATTTTCTGTTAACGGGTTCGCCTTTTCAAGTTTCTGACACGATTTTTATCCCTGTTTTCTGACAAAAGGAATTTATTTTCTATGTTGATCATTTCGACAAATGTCAAATGTCACTAATGTCAGTAACAAGGCTACTGGATGAATCTTAGCAGTTTCCGGATGAATGATGAATTCGCGAACCAAGTTTTCTTTATTGCAGGAGAAATGAGAAATATAGTCGACGGAAATTTTTTTTAACCAACTTGTACATTGAAAGGCGATTAATGATCTCGAACATTAACGCGCTCGCTTCGCTCGCACGTTAAAATATCTCGATCATTAATCGCCCTCATTAATACACTAGTTGGTTAAATAACTATCTCGATTTGAATGCAGAATCCGTATTTTATAGCATAAACAATGAATGCACGCGGTGTATGTTTGAATGCCTATAAAACAATCGTGCGTTAATGGACAAATTGATCATTAATAGTGATCATTAATGAACGATTTCATGAACATCGTTAATAGGAGGTCGACGGAAAAGTATTTCATGAGAGCAAATATGAGATTATTAATTGGTTGTATTGTTCTTACCATCCATGTAAATTTCGCTCAGCAGAACTGGCTACTAGATCCTGACTCTTCTATTGAAAAACCAGTGCATTCTGAAATGTAAAAAATTGAAGTAGGTACATAAATATACCCTCTTTTTTCAGTAAATCCTATCAATAAATTATGACCCCTTTACGCCAGTGAGATGAGTCGCCACTACTTTATGAAGAGAAAGATATATGGATGTACCCTATACTACCGCGGCAGTAGACGAAAGAAGATCCGAAGTGCATGGAAAAACATATCCATGTCTTATTTGTTCAACCAAACCTTCAACGACTGCTTGTCATAGTATCCGTACTATTTGGGCGAGAAAGAAACAGTAGACTGTAAATTTTAATATCGAATTCTTGATTGATTTTCGCACATTGACAAGAAGCATTCGAAATGGCCATTCACCTGTTGAACCGGCGTGGTAGTTTTGGTTGTTCTGTTGGTTTTTGTTGGGCGGCCGCCTCAGGAGCGATAAGAGCACTAAGTGCACCTTTGTTTATGAGTAGGGTTGCACTTCACTGAGTATTTTTTACTATCGTGAAGCTGCGTTGAGTAAATTACAAATTTAGGGAAGAGAGTTAATTACCAAAAACAAAAATAGCACTTGGTGTCGTCCCGTTCTCATCTCATCTCCTCAAACTGTTTCTCTCCGTACGCATTGCGCACCATGAAGGGGTTGACCACATGGTACCTCTTATTGTCAATTAATATAGGTACCCGCGAAAAGTAATCACAAAGAAGAATACCAAATATTATTATGCATAAAGTAGGAATTTGATCGTGACAGTGGCGTAGCAGAATAATATTCAAGTAATGAAATGATGCAGACACGGAACACTATAATATATTATTATTGCAAAACTGTCAAATACACACAGGGACTCTAGATTTCAGTAGCTACTATCACCACACTGTTTTTATAGACTCTGCGCCAGTGACTTCCCAACTATTTATTAGCGAAGATCATTCATTCTAGATCATTATTTTGTGTCCAATAAAATTATTTTTAAAAGACGATGTTTCTGTGATTCTGCGATAATTTATTATTGGTGGAATTGACCAGTGAGTCACGTAGTCACCTCTACCTATTGAGGATCAATACTTCAAATATAAAATTAATGATTTTATCGAAATTCTATAAGTCACAAACTCATCCAAAATGATTATCTCCACATAAAAAGCCATGAAGTGAAAAGAGACAAATTTCAAACATTTACGCCCTGTATATCGAAAATGGAAGCCCTAACCCTAAATGAAGAATAGCACTTCAAAAGTAATCATTTTTGTGCAAGGAATATTTGTGGTTAACGGGTTGACCTTCTTTTCATGGATATCTTGAATAACTTCCATGTGTGAAACACAATGTAAGTATATCAATATGATGATGAAATATCAATAATTGGAGTACCTATTGAGGGTATCATATCATATTATGAAACAAACCTCAGACAACCAGATGACGTTCCAGTGACGTATTTTTTACGTCACTTGAATGACCAAGGTGACCTCAATATAGTTGACGTCGAATGACGTGATAATGCCGTGAATGAGTCACAGCCCGCTATAATGACGTCATATTACTCACGTCGTATTGATGTCATTCACTCACCAAACTGTGACGTCCGACTGACGTCATAATGACGTCAAAATGACAAATGAATTTGGCGATGGTATGTGAAAAAGATTCCTTCAACATGGTGTGATAAACACCACTGGCCTCTGATAAAATCATATAATATTATTATGCATTGTTGAGTCTGCTTGGTGGGTCCCTCCTACGTCATGTTCATTCAATCGCCTATTCAGAGCGCTATCCTTCTGTACCCATCTCCATCAGAATAAATTTCAGTTATTTATTTCAGTTATTGCATTACATTCTCTTCTACATTGATACATTTCATACAAATGATATATAAAGTATAATTAAATTTCTAGTAGGAATGACATGAATGATCAGACAGTAATCCCTGGTATAAGATCATTCATGAAGTATTATCGACTGTTACTCGTATTTGTATAAAAAATTATGTAGTTTGTGTCGGCGAGATGTAAGCAAACAAAGAATAGTTTGATAGCCATGGAAAGGAAGTTGGCGAATTTGGCTTCAATTTGTTGAATAATATATATTGATGCATTCTTTGTCACCCAACAAAAATCTAAATAGCAAATTATTGAAAAATTTCCTGAATGAATAAGCTCACCAAATTGGTACGTCACACCGACGTGATTTTTAGACGTCATAGATACGTCACTGCAACGTCATAAGCAGAGTAACGGTTTCAATATAGGTATACCTAAACAATCATTTGTATATATGTATATGTTGGTTTTCGAGATATACAGTGTGTCAAAGTTCTTTAGAAAAACGTTCTCTCCTACTTTTCGGGTATATTAATAGTTTAGATAAAACTTGCATGTTGATTTGCTTTCATGAGTTATACTCCTGTTTCACATGATAATATATAAGTATCCATGGTTTAGAGAAGGTCTGGGAAAAATGGACGTCGACAGGACGTCCCTGCAACGTCATGAAACTGACGTCTTTTTTCACCCATCTAAGTGACGTTCACTCGACGTCGAAACGATGACGTGATTATCACGTCATAGAAAGTACGTCATAGTGACGTCATGAATTGGTGTGTTACGTCTCTGAAATCACCATCTAGGGACGTCACAGTGACGTGATCATTCGTCATCTGGTTGCCTGCGACATGAAGCTGGATACAGCTTTGCAGGGTTACAGCATCTACAGCCCATATTAGAATAATATCACTGGATCAAACTCTAACTACCTTCAATATTTTGAAATATTGGGGGCAATAATAATAAATAAAAAACTTCCAATAGAGTTTATTGATTTACATCAAGTCTATATTAAATATTATACAACTGATGCTTGAAAGCATATTCAAATTCTCAACAGAAAAAAACAATCTCTTCATTTATACCTCTCAAGTAATAAAATATCAGACTCTCCATTAAAATAAAATATAATTTCCGTATTCCTACACCAACATCAGGTATGTTTCAAGAATGAATTCATAGGTCAATGAAAAAGAGCGAAAAGATAATACAGGATGAATCATGTGTCTCAGGGTTATTATATAAAACAAGAAGAAACTATTAATAATAAGGTAGGAGGTTTCTGAATGGGATTGTACATTTTATACCAAATATGAATATTTTCCATATTTAGAAACTGAAGTCATAACGCCATCAAATTATTCATTTCCCGGACTATGGATTGGATTCACTCCATTACTCTAGAAACACGATTATATATTGTAACATGATGTTATGGCAAATTAATATCCAAATTTAACAATAATAACGGAAAAACGAAACAATATGAAGTCACAAGTCACAACGAATTTTCTTTATTTCATTTCATTCTCATTACAACTCGTTATCACCCAGACAGCACCAGATATTCCATGAATCTCCCTATCATATTCCTTTTGGAATATTGGAATATTCTAAGAATAATCTGGAATATTCCGGAATATCTGTGGAATATTCTCTAAATATGCGAATGGGAATTCCTCAGATATTTATAGAATATACCCAAAAGAATTTTCTATGTTGAATGTTCCTGGAATATTCCAATAAACATATTCTAAAATAAAAAAAGTGAACCAGGTAGGGATCGAACTCGTGACCTCAAGACTATCAGAGCAACGCATTGACCACTAGGCCAGTTATCGAATTGAATAATGTTGTACATATCAATTTCTTGTGAGAGCGTTGTTCGGAATCGGATCATAAACACTTTTTGTTTCAAAATCCCCTTACATCTAATTGATGTTTGATACTCACATCTCTGAAATAATGATTGATATTCATGTGTTGAGAAACATAGGAATATTCATGGAATATTTCATGAATATACACCACAGAATATTCAGTTGAGAATATTTCATGAATATACCGCACAGAATATTCAGTTGAGAATATTTCATGAATATACCCCACAGAACATTCAGTTGGGAATATTTCATGAATATACAACAGGGAATATTCAGTTGGGAATATTCCTGGAAAATTCATACCTGAATATTCCCTGAACATATCCGACTATTCACTTTGGAATATTTCTTTTAGATGTTCCAGAGGCATGTATATATTCTAGGAATAATCGATGATTATTCGGAATATACTCCTTTTTAGCATATTCAGAGAATATTCTAGGAATATCCAGTGCTGTCTGGGCACATGACGGAAGTATGTCCGGAATAATAGCAGCAAAATAAGTGCGGTGCCGTGGATTTGGAAATGACTGGTAGGTTTTTGGAATCAAGCATTCAATTGGTATTGGATGGCATAATTTTGATCTCGTTATCAAATAGCGAAATCGAGTGCAAATTTTCGCACAGGAAAGTACAATTTCTCAATAATTTTGCTCAGGATAGTGATTGGCACCATGTGCCGCTAGTTGAACTACAATGACTTTACTTTCCTTTGGGACATACAGGATGATCTACGGTGGATGGCCTATTAGAAGTATCTGGAGAACGAAAAGACAGAACATTCTGAAAATTGGGATACTTTGATAATTGAACATTCTCTATCCGTCTAAAATATTTTCATCGATACAGTGTTGCCACTTCTATCAGAAACAACTAGCAACTTCGTTATTTCAAATGGAGCACACTGTATTTCATTGCATTTTTAGATTCTTCCTGAAGAACTGATTTCATCAATGCATCGCACTTGGGGTCTAGCAGGAATGATTACAGAGATATAGGGTGTTCTAAATTGATTAAGGATTTTTTTGTGTAGAAAATATTCATTATCGATCAAAACGGCTTACATGTCCCTATCTCAACTTTCGATTCACTATCTACTGACATTCAATTGGAACAGATACAGAGTGATCAGAATTCTGAATCTTGAAGCACCTTGTACTTTTACCAATTAAATTCCAGTAGATAGTGAATCAAAAGTTAAGATTGGGACATGTAAGCCGTTTTGATCGATAATGAATAGTTCCGACACAAAAAAATCCTAAGATAGAAAAATCTCGATTTTGAACAACCTATATCTCTGTAATCATTCCTGCTAGATCCCAAGTGTGATGCATTGATGAAATCAGCTCTTCAGGAAGAATCTAAAAATGCAATAAAATACAGGATGTTCCATTTGAAATAACAAAGTTGCTAGTTGTTTCTGATGAAAGTGGCAACACTGTATCGATGAAAATATTTTAGAGGGATAAAGAATATTCAATTATCAAAGTATTCCAATTTTCAGAATGTTCTGTCTTTTCGTTCTCCAGATACTTTTAATAGGCCATCCACCGTGGATCACCCAGTATATCTTTTCGTCATCAGATGACGGTCGGAAATTGCAGCCGGCTCTTGGTATGATGATATTAATGATTGGCAGTTTTTTCTCGTTCTGTCCCTTCATTTAGCTTTAGGCGTGGAGAGGGGTAATTTTGATGTGGAAAATCAAACATTTTTTGATCGATAATGAATAGTTTCGACACAAAAAAATCCTAAAATAGAAAAATCTCGATTTTTGAACAACCTATATCTCTGTAATCATTCCTGCTAGATCCCAAGTGTGATGCATTGATGGAATCAGCTCTTCAGGAAGAATCTAAAAATGCAATAAAATACAGGATGTTCCATTTGAAATAACAAAGTTGCTAGTTGTTTCTGATGGAAGTGGCAACACTGTATCGATGAAAATATTTTGGAGGGATAGAGAATATTCAATTATCAAAGTATTCCAATTTTCAGAATGTTCTGTCTTTTCGTTCTCCAGATACTTTTAATAGGCCATCCACCGTGGATCACCCAGTATATCTTTTCGTTATCAGATGACGGTCGAAAATTGCAGCCGGCTCTTGGTATAATGATATTAATGATTGGCAGTTTTTTCTCGTTCTGTCCCTTCATTTAGCTTTAGGCGTGGAGAGGGGTAATTTTGATGTGGAAAATCAAACATTTTTTCTGTCATCGATTTTTTTTTACTTTTGGACTCATTTAGTAATCTTCTTATACTTGAAAAAGAGGGTACATTTTTGTACAAAATGATGATTACGAATTTTTGATATCACTTTTTAACAAATTATCTAATGGAAGAAAACATTGTACAAAAAAATATTTTATTTTATGCTTTCTGGAGAAAACAACCAATGACTTCAGTTTCCAAATATGGAAAAATATGCAAATTCTGCATGAAAAACCACACAATCTCATGAGCCTTTCTTTCAAATCATCACTACTATGTTATTCTTTCCTTATGAAGGATCTGAGACATCGAAATTTTCATTTTCAAAGAAAATATATATACAGGGTGGTACGGTTTTTCATACAAAAAATTCAACAGTGTGTTGTACTCGTTGAAATAATAAAAAAAGGTTACATGAACATATATTTTTAAACGCGTCGTTTTCGAAATGAAGGGTGTTAAAAATACGAGACTAAATATTGTTTTTTGATGAAAAGTTCGAGACGGTTTGGGATAAATCAACAAAATGTCTCACAGATACTGAACTTTTCACGCTCTATAAGATGAAAAAGTGATCAGAGCACTCTTGTTTTAATTACAATCAAATATTATTATTGAACTAAAAATTTTACGATATTTGATTTGACTCGAAAAAGGTGAAACGCATCAGAAATTCACAAGTGAGCTTTTTCACACAGAGTCCTATGAAATTTCAAATTTCGATCTACAAATTGAGGAAGAAATACACATACAGTGTGTCCACCTTAAGGACTTACCATCCCTGTAAAATTGTTATTATCTGACCGATTTCAAGAAACTTTTTTTTGTTGGATAGGTATTTGAAATGTCCATCCAACAAGAGAGTGATTTTACTCATGAACTGTAATCGTGGCCAACTGCGACCAACTTTATTGACTCATATTTGAGAAAGTACTATTAGGGATTTTTTTTCACAAAAAACAATGATGGATTCTGAATCACGATCACTTGAAAAACACCTTTACTGATTTTTATCATCATAAAACACAGGGTGTCCGAAAAAACGAATTATGTTTTTTTCAATAGGTGATCAGAAAATGTAGTATTGTGGTATTTTTGAGAAGAATTGAGACACATTATTATTGAGGATCACTTTGAACATATCTGTACCGATTTTCATCATTCAAAAATACGATGTGCATGAGAAAACAATTAAAAAAAAAAGTAGGCAATATTTTTTCATCAGCTCAAAAAAAATATTAATTTGATTTTTCGAACACCCTGTGTGTAATGATGATGAGAATCGGTACAGGTATGTTCCAAGTGATCCTGATTCATCTTTTCAGTTTGAGTGAAGAATTATCAGGATGAAAAATATTGCTTACCTATCCTTTTTAATTTTTTTCTCAGACACATTGTGTATTCAAAAGACGAAAATTGGTACTGGTATATTTGAAATAATCCTCAATGATAGTTTGTGATTATTTCTTTCTAGAAAAACCGCAGAACTACATTTGCTGATCGCACCTATTTGAAGAAAATGATGATTCGTTTTTTCGGACACCCTGTGTTTTATGATGATGAAAATCGGTACAGGTATATTTCAAGTGGTACTGATTCAGAATCCATCATCAAGTTTCGTGGAAAAAAATCCCTAATAGTACTTTCTGGAATATGGGTCATTGAAATTTGACGCAGTTGGCCACGATTACAGTCCAAGAATTAGATCACTCTCTCGTTGGATGGGCATTTCAAATACCTATCCAACAAAAAAAGGTTTTTTGAAATCGGTCGGATAATAACGATTTTACAGGGGTGGTAAGTCCTTAAGGTGGACACACTGTATAAAAATTGGGGTGATTTTTTTCTTCACCACCCCCAAATTCAGCCGCCACTGAATCATTTCGTGAAATAATTTTCATTCCATCTTATAGAGCGTGGAAAGTTTAGTATCTATGACAAGAATCAACAATCAGGCTCCTATTTTCAACACCCTATATCTCGAAAACGACGCGTTTTAAAGTATATGTTTAAATAAACTTTTTTCATTATTTCAACGAGTACAACGCACTGTTGAATTTTTTTTATTACAAACCGGACCCTGTATATGAAACTCTACAACTATTTTGCTCAACTTCTTCAATAGCTCTTTCGACAAAATAGTTAAAAGCATGTTCAAAACTTGAAAACAAATAATTATAGCAAAAATTGACTCCCGCTTGTTGTACCCTGTGTATCAATCAAAATCAATAGAACATTACGAAAGTGCTCCCAACTGTATGAAATAATGATAAAAATTGTTGGAAAACTCAAAATGTTAATTGAGAATTAAATGTTCTTCTGGTATAAAACATTGAATGAATTCATTTCCTTCTGATAGTTGTATACAATACTGATCAAATCTTGGAAAATACTTGCGTGCGCCTTGAATAAAATCATAAAATATCCATAGTAACATATATTTTTATAATAGCATTATTGAAATTTTCATACAAACTCAGAGACAGGACTATATTATTATTTTTTTTTTTTTTATCGCTTGGAGCGCACGAAAGGGAATCCCTATAATGTTCGAAGAACATCGTGCGTTCCTAGGGAGGATAAGGATAGGAGGTAGGTATTGGAATTTTTTTTGAACTTCTGGAGATTATATGTTGTTGGGAATACTTCCTCAGGCAATGAATTCCAGAGCCTAGCCGTTCTATGGATGAAGGAGTTTTGATAAAGTGCTGTTCGACATCTTTCGAGGTTGACAACGAAAGGATGTGCTGACTGGGCTTGTCTAGTTCGTCTGACTGGTATTGCTAGTGAAGGGATGATAGCAGAGATTTCCGAAGCACATTTCCCGTGGAAGTATCGATAGAAAAGTGAAAGGTCGCCGACCTTTCTACGGTGTTCCAATGATGTCAAAGACTGAGTGAGTGTGGCGTCACCCACCAGGCGGATGGCTCTTCTCTGGATGGAATCTAAGAGCATCAGCGTATGTTTTGGTGCTGAACCCCATATGTGGGAACAATATTCTAGAACAGGCCGTATCTGAGCTTTGTAGATCATGAGAAGCTGTTGAGGTGTAAAGTAGCTTTTCGCACGGAACAAGAATCCGAGTTTTTGTGAGGCAGCTTTTGCGATGGATCTGACATGATTATCCCATGAAAGAGTGTTGCTGATGAAAATACCGAGCATAGATATGGTGGGCTTGGTGGAGATGGCGGTGCCAGATATTACAATGTCGGGCATACTGAGTTCCGCCTTTCTAGAGAAAATACAGGCTTGAGTTTTGGTGGCGTTGAATTCAACTAGGTTGTTGGTTCCCCAGGCTGTGATTTCAGCAAGGTCTTCATTGACAGCATTGACCTGCCTGCGCCGTGAGTTCTTAGTTTCCTGGGAAGAGATGGAAATTCTGGATGAGAACGCAGTATGGAGGGTACTATCATCTGCGAAGCTGTGGATGGGGCAAGTTGTTACTCCCAACAGATCATTGATATGCAGAAGGAATAATGTTGGTGCCAAAATTGCTCCTTGTGGAACGCCGGAATTGATGCCAATGGTATCAGACGATACACCGTCCACCACCACATGAAGCGATCTGCCTGAAAGAAAACTCGATAAGAGATGGCATAGCATATTATGAATACATCACATATTTTTGGGTAGTAATTTCACGGAAGTGCATCTAGTGTGTTAGGTGGGTACTAGAGGTCACAAACTGGGGCCCTGGCTGCGGTGAATTTTGGATATTCGTTTGAGATACAGGCCCAGACGGAGGAAAATTCTGATGTACCATACCGGGTGGTCCAAAATTTGGCAATCTGAAAATTCGTGCAATGTTGAAATAACCTCGCTCAATGAGCCTTTCCAGTCATTTAAAAAAATATATATCTGGAATACTGGGAAAAACAGGGTATCGGGCCACCTCTGTAACTTCTGCATACGTAAACGGATTTTTCTGATATTTGGTACAGTTATACAGGCTGATTCACGGTGGATGGTACATTACACGTTTCTGGAGGAAGCAACGTGGGATTATACTGAAAATTTGGTTTCTTGGATAATTAGTTGTGTTCTATCGACCTTGAATATCCTCAAAACTGCGACGTTGCCGCTTATATTGAAAAGTAGCAACATCTTTGATGTTTTGAATGGGACACCCTACATATTATTCCATTTTCAGATACTTCCTGAAGAGCTGATTTCATCGATCTATTACACTTGGGGTCTAGCGGGAATGATAGCAAAGATATATGGTGTGAAAAATCGAGATTTTTCAACTTCAAGAATTTCTTGTGTCGAAACTATTCATAATTAGTCAAAACGGTTCTTATGTCCCTATCTAAACTTTCTAAGTACTATCAATTGATATTTGATTGAAATAGCTACAGGGTGGTTGAAAATCTGATTCTGAACAACCCTGTACCTATTTCAAATAAATATCAATTGATAGTTAAGAAAAAGTTGAGATAGGGACATGGAAACCGTTTTGACCAATTATGAATAGTTTCGACACAAAAAAATCTTAAAGTTATAAAATCTCGATTTTTCACACCCCATATCTCTGTAATTGTCACTGCTAGACCCCAAGTGTTATGGGTCAATGAAATCAGCTCTTCAGGGAGAATCTGAAAATGGAATAATAGTTCTGTCGTCCAATTTTCAAACATGGTGGTGTCGCTATCACCGCGAATTCTAGATATCAGACGAAGGTGCTTGGAGACATAGAAAAACTGTCCCAACTTCAAATTTTCGAGTGTTGTGCAGTGGAAGTCAAGAATCCTAGTATAATTTTGATATGTATATATCGTTCACCCCAATTCTGATAAAGGTCTTTTCATGCATAAGCTCAATGAAATGTTTGATCTGCTATCGAATATAGACAAGCCCATACTGATTGGTGGCGATTATAATATAGATTTATTGGCAAACAATAATATGAAGCGTAGCTTCACTGATTTGATGACCAGTTATGGTATGTTGCAAACCAACACAGAAGAGCCAACACGAGTAACTCCAACTCCCTCCACTCTAATTGATAATATATTCATAAACAAGCTAGTAACCTTAGACAACTCCATAATACTTGAAACGAACATATCAGACCACTTTGCTCAATCAATATCTATTGTTGTATCGATGCCTTCTCCTGAAAATCATCTCAACCGCAGGAGAAATTTCAGTAAGAGTAATGTCTCGTCATTCTGTAATTTTCTCAGCTCAGAAATCTGGTATGAAATATACAGAGAACCTGAATGTGATATTTCCTTCAATAAGTTCATGGATACTATCAATTATCATTTTGAAAATTCTTTCCCATTGCTTAGGTATAATAAATGTAGAAAAAATAATTTTTTAATGACACCAGAATTACTTCAGCTGAAAGCGGAGGTCTCACTGTATGGAGATCTAGGTAGGATATATCCTGAATATAGATATATTCAATGATAAGAATAAATTATATCAAGAAACTCTTTCTGAGAACAAAAAATTGCTTTTTGATAACAAGGTCTCTAAGTCTACAAATAAAAATAAAGCAATTTGGGATGTCGTCAATACTATAACTGGACGTAAATCAAAAAATTATCACCCAATTGAGTTATGCATTGATAATGAGATTTTAGTAGGTGGTGATTGTGCAAATGCTTTCAATGAATTTTTCTCATCTCTAGCTTCCCAAGTCACTTGTGACCTCTCATCTACTGTAGACTACACATATATTGATACCTGCATCAGTGCCTCTATCCAAAGTATATTTTTTGCACCAGTGCAATGTCAAGATATGATGGAAGCTATTAGAAATTTGAAGAATACAAATTGTTCAGGTTATGATGGTTTATCGAATGTACTGTTGAAGGAAATCGCTGAACATATTGTTGTACCTCTCACTCACATTATCAATTTATCCCTCCAGCAAGGAGTATTTCCTTCTAGGCTGAAGATATCCAATGTCATTCCTCTTCACAAAAAAGGTGATTCGAATACTGTGGATAATTATAGGGCTATTACTTTATGCTCAAGCATAGGCAAAATTTTTGAAGCTGTCGTCAACAAAAATATCATTAACTTTGCTATGTTCTTTTCTTCTATCAGAAGTTCTGACAGGAGGAAAGGAGTAGCAGTTATTTATAAGACCTTCAAGAAGGAACAGACCCTGGCTCAGTGAAGAAGGGAGTGGGTATGAAATAAGTCTACAACTGAGGAGTTCGGAAGATACAAACAGTGTGCTTTATTATTTGATATGAAACAATGGGTTCTATTTCTTGATATAACAGAATTTCTCTATTATTTGATATGAATCTGTGAGTTTTATGATTTGATATGAAACTGTGCGTTTTGTCATATGTTACCTCAGTGGGTTTCAATATCTAATATCAGAACAATTCATCCTACTGTATGATATATCAAAAATTCCGAAAATATCAGTAGGTAATATGAACAAGAGAAAAACATGGGGAATAATGGCCAATCAAGTTTTGGGGTAATAGCGCTATGACCCTGGGAAACGTATGGCTACCTACACTACATTTAATTCATTAAAACATGGTCTCTGAGACATATCTCTACAAAATTCCTACCAGTAATTGTAGTATCAGCTCGACCTACATATCCTAATGAATAACAACCCACACACCTGGGTTGCATTGTGAGCAGGCTCATGCCTAGTACAGCTAGGTAACAAGAAAGGTGAATAACTCCAATTTGAAATAAAGAACTGTGCTGAAGGCTAGGTTCTTGGTACTTTTGTTATTGTGCAAGGTAACTAGGAGGAATCTAAGTTCTAGGGCTTATCTGTCATTTTTTTTTTCAAAGTGCCAGCAGCAGGGCTCAAAGAAGTTAGAAGGCAGCTTCCATTCATCTGATGTCTGAGTCTGACTCCTGTCAGGTAAAGACAGTCTATAGTAGGTACTCAGGTCCTGGTGTACTTATATTGGTGGAACCAGTAACTACAACCTCTGAAGTCTAATTCATAAGTTATGAGTTATGACTCATGAGATATGAGGCCTGAAAGTAAATATGATTACTGTGACTGAAGATACTCGACAATGAGTTCCAGCAGAAAGTACTGACTGAAAGTGAGACATACCTGAAGGTGTTGGGTGGCCTCAAAGTGATTTATAATATAGATTCGAAATTCGGAAAATGTGAGAAATCATATCCTTTTTCTAAGAGAAGTTGCTCCAGCGTCCACAACTCATATTATCTCGAAATTTTCCGAAATTTGTGTTAATTATCCGCAATTGCGATTGCTTTTATCTCACGATCCACATGGATACCAGGAAAAAGACTTTTTTTTTTCTTTCGAACCCGCCAAGTAGAAAAGTAGGAATTTTTCAGTCAGAAAGTGGTATCACTGTCGATGAAGTTTGTGACATATGTCAAGTGTAGTGCAGGTGTAATCCGCAGTGACGTACCGGAGCAGTCTCGAGCCAGTCGCAGCCAGAAGAATTCACTTTGGTTATTTTCGTTACATGGTTACATGACACAAGTTGAATGTTTCCATATTCTTGTTCTGTTAACGAAGAAGCTGATATCAAGAGATCAACAACAAACAACACCTATCAAGGACCAGTCATACCAGACAAGCAAAGAAGAGCACCCACAAAACTGGAACGACCATTGATCAGAGGTATACGAGGAAGATCGTAAGTTAGGTGAGTTAAATATCAACAGTTTCAATCACTATTACATTCATACTTTGTTTCAGGTTTTTGTTCTACATCAAACACCACAAGCTCCATGCACGGATCATGCAGTTCCTGTACCTACTTACTATGATAACGCTAAGCTAGTCATTTGTTGAGTGAAGTAATTCTGTGAGCTGGTAGGATTTAAGAAAATAAACTATTTCAACGTTATTCTTTAGTGTTTTAGTATAATTTTTGAGGTTCTCATGATATGGAAGAATAAACCTGTAACACACCACCCTTCCCTCGAAATAAGTTTCGACGAAACTTATAACTGTAATGCTTACTCCTATACACATTCATACTCACACGCACACTTATCTACACCCAATCATGAGAGGACGAAATCAGTGATCATCAGGAGGATGAGCTTTGAGGTCCTTGGCATTCCATACACCTAGAGTTTTGTTCTTCTCGTCAGCAAGCTCGTAGGACCACGGCGAAGCTATCCGAACTATTGTGAAGGGCCCCGAAAATTTTGGTGCCAACTTCGAGGTAAAATTTTTGGAAGCATCTGACAACACATGATTGCGTTTCCAAACTTTTTGATTCAGTGTGAAGGGTTCATTGCGATGTCGAAGATTATAGGGGATCCTACCCTTTTCGTATGCTTTCTGAAGCTTTTTCTGAACATCTTTGAATAGTGAATTCAACGAACGGACTCGTGCATCACCATCCACCGTTTGATTTAAATTTGGGTTGTTGATATCCACATTATTGAGGTTAACTTCGCGACCAAAGTTAATTAGGTTAGGCGTCACACCTGTGACCTCATGTTTTGCCGAACGTATAGCAAATCCAACTTTTGCCGAATACTGGTCCCACTGTTTATGATTGTCGGTAACGTATGAACTTAGCATTGTTTTAATAACCCGATGGGTCCTCTCTACAGGATTAGCCTGCGGGTGGTAGTTGGCAGTGAATCCTATGTGAACGTTATATTTCGTCATGAGGTTCCTAAAGAGATTGCTACGAAATTGAACGCCATTATCAACAATTATTTTCCGTGGGGCTCCATACACCAATATGACATAATCTTCAAGGATTTTGGTGACTTGAGAGGCGGTGGCTGATCGGAGGGGATAAAGCAAAATGAATTTACTAAAACAGTCCATCACTGTGAGTATAAAACTGTATCCCGCGGTTGACCTTGGGAGGGGTCCAACGAGATCGGAAATAACTAGTTCCCATGGTCAAAATGCAGTTATTTGAGCCGAAAGCATCTGTCCAATTGGCGATTCTTGCTCAGGTTTCGTCCGGAGGCAAGTGTCACATTTGCGGACATAACGAGCGACATCTACCCGTAGTTTTGGCCAATAATATGTCTGAGTTATCCTCGCAGTCGTTTTGGCAACACCAGAATGACCACACGTCGGAGGATCGTGATTTGTTCGGATTATATCCACACGTTGATCACGAGGGACTACAACCAACCATTCATTCGGAGACAGGTTAGGGTATTGGGACTTGACCTTCCGATAAAGCTTCCCATTGTCCAACATCCATAGAGGGTATTTAGTGGGAAATTTCGTGACTCTCTGGACCATTTCACGATACGATCGGTCTGAAGTGATTGTGGGTCCATCATCTGCGCTGTCTAAAAGGTCTACCATAGGGACCGCTCGAGAGAGTGCATCAGGGACACAGTGGTCCTTACCACTTCGATGTTGTACGTCAAAATCGTATTGTTGCATCCTTAATGCCCACCTCGCAATGCGCCCTACCGGATCCTTTATGTTAAAAAGCCATTTCAAGCTATAATGGTCTGTGATTACGGTAAATTTACTTCCTTCAATATAGGGTCGTAACTTTTCTACTGCAAACAGCACTGCCAAACATTCCTTTTCGATTGTTGAGAATTTTCTTTCATTTTTCGTCAATGACCGACTTAAGTAACTTATCACTTTTTCCCCCTCAGGATGTTTCTGAGATAAAATCGCCCCTAAGCCATAATCCGATGCATCCGTCTCGATGATGAAAGGAAGGTTGAAGTCTGGACATGCCAAGATCGGAGCAGACACGAGGTGCTGTTTAACGGCATTCAGTGTTAATTCACATTCATTGTCCCAAACGAATGGTCTATTCTTTTGGGTCAATTTAGTTAAGGGTGATACGACGGTCGAGAAGGAGGGTATGAATCGGCGATACCATGACGCTAGCCCCACTACCCTTCTCACTTCCGAAACGGTACGAGGCGTTGAGATGCGCAGAATGGCGTCAACTTTCTCTGGATCAACTAGGAGCCCAGACGCATTTACTACGTAGCCCAAATAACGGAGCTCAGGAGCACAAAACACACACTTGTCTCTATTGAGAGTGAGGCCAGCGGCATGTAGACGCTTCAGAACCTCACCAAGTACTTCGAGATGCTTTTCGAACGTGGAAGTGGCGATGATTATGTCATCCAAGTAGGCAAACGTATACCCTTCGAGATGCACTCCCAGAGCTCGATCCAACAATCTCTGCCAGGTAGCAGGGGCGGAGTGTAACCCGAACGGCATGCGCTTGAATTGGTATAAACCACGGTTAGGGACTGTGAACGCAGTTAAAGGTCTAGACTCGGCGGCAACTGGTATCTGCCAGTAGGCCGACTTGATGTCCAAAGTTGTGAGGTAATGTGCATCCCTCAATTTGTCCAAAATTGCACTCACGTAGGGGATCGGGTATGCGTCCGGAGTACTAACGGCATTTAAACGTTTGTAATTGACGCAAAATCTCCATCTACCGTCACCTTTTTTAACCATGACAATAGGGGATGACCATGGCGAAGAAGAAGGTTCGATTATGTCTTGCTTTAACATATCGTCCAACTCAGCATTCACGATTTTCTGTAAGGCAGGGGAGATCGGGTAATAACGCTGTTTGATTGGGACAGAGGTAGTGTGAATCACGTGCTCCACTAAGTGTGTGCAGCTCAATCGATCCCCCATAGCAGTAAATGCTCTATTGATGACTACATCGAGGGCCTCTCGTTGGGTATTGGTCAAGCTGTCAATGTCCTGGATCCCATCTATTTTAATATCCTCCATGAATTGATCCGAACGAAAACACCATTCCCCGGTTTATAAATCAGGAATAATCCCCATCTGACTCCAAAAGTCAACTCCGAGGATCAATCCATGAGGAATTGATGGTACCACAAGGACATCAATAACCCTAACACGATCCCGTAACTGTAGGGGTAAAAATACATGACCTATACTCTCACAACTTTGGCCATTTGCTACTAGACAACGTTTCGGTTCCACCGAATCCAACTGACACAACCGTCGTAAAATGTTCCATGATGGACCCCCCAGAATAGTCCTAGTGGCTCCGCTATCTAAAAGTCCTAAGAATGTCTGACCTAAAATTGTCACATTCAAATATGGCCACTGGTCTCCCTTAGCGTGTGCCAAGACATAGTTCAAAATGATTTGATTTTCGGTTTGTTGGCCCAAGGTTAACGACGACGTTGGCAGGTGGCCTACTGCCTCGCCGACCTCCCGTTTTTTGAACAACGTGGACAAGAATGACTCGTAACATTAGCCTGTCTGCACTTGGAGCAAAACACTCGCTTTTGCTCGGAACACTTTCGGAATCTATGCCCAGACTTGTTGCAATTCCAGCAGGTGGGCTGGTTGGACTCGCCAATTGCAGCTACTATTGGGTCATGAGTGGGAGTTTCAATGGAACAGAGATTTGAGTTAACTGGCTTTCTGTAGGCCAAGTCGGGCTCAACTGAATGTCTAAGATTTGTCGGTGGTGGACAAAACCTCTGTACGCGCATCTCAGTATCTTCAACCGCACGTGCCAAACGAATCAACTCGGAAAGGGTGCTGATCGGGTGAAGGGACAGTCCAGTTTGTAAAAACGGTAGCATGTTTCTCCTAATAATTTTAACTCGTTCTTCCTCAGATGGAACCTCAACCAACTTACGAAATAAATTTTCCATAACAGTGACAAAATTTATGACCCGCTCTTGACTACCCTGCGTACGACGCCGTATCTCCTCCCACAATGCGTTCTCATAGTCGTGAGGTTGGAAATCTTCACGCAACTTTTTGATCAATTCATCCCAAGAATCGAAATGACCCATTCGGTACCAAAATAACGCATCTTTTACAAATATCTCTGGAGCAGATTGAAATAATCTCTCCTTAGAGACACCACGTGACACACGCAACTCTTCAATCCGTTCCAGAAATGTTGTAATGCTGGAAATTCCATCGTATTGTACGCGCCAACGACTAACATCAAAGTTGGAAGAATTATTGCACCATGAGGAAACACCAGTTTTGGGGCTAAGAATGCTATTTACCTGAGGAATATTATTATTTGTCATGGGAGAAGGTTGATATGCATGAGAAAAATTCACTGAAGAATTCGCCCTATTAGGGAGTGCTTGACTGTTCCCTGGAATATTGTTGTCGGGGTCTATGAACCTAACAGTTGGACTGTGAGCTCGAGTTGACCGGTCGCTTGAGTGAGGTGGAACCCGCCTATCCTCATTAGCCTCCCGAATTTCCTGTGCTTCCCTGCTTTCGAACATTCGACGAAGCCCCTCAACACGACTTTCCCTAGACCTGCTACTCTCCTGATTTGGACTATTCGTACGTGAATCTCGGTCAAGCAAATCCAAATTGTCAAAATCACCTTCCACCCTATTCAGCTGATCGCCGACTAACGGTGAATTTTTGTTAAATTCTCTGGTTGATGTATTCGAATGAGCCCTCTTTGGCCGAAGAGGTGCGTCGTCTATTAGTGATCTCTCTACCAGATCATCCTCCCCCACAGCCTCAATATAGATTGTGGATAAATCAGTCATTAATTGTTTGCACCATGAAGATACTTCAGAGTGCCTTTCCCTTAAAGTAGCACCACAAGTAAGTCTGCTCAACCGTAAATCTAAGTGAGTAAGTCGCGAATTGATTCTTTTGAATTCATTTTGTCGATTGACTTTATCGAAATTTTGAATGTCGTCAGCCAAATCCGTAATTTTTCCTTCACAAATTGATATCTCATAGCTTGGGTCCAAATTTGCCGTTAAAGGTGTCTGAACCTCCCCTGAACGTTCTAACCGCAAAATATTCCTCAAAGTAGTCCGTTTTTCATTAACCGTTCTACCGATTGGCATCCCTCGAATTTGTAACTCGTAAGTAATTTCATCTCCAAGAAGTCGATTCACCTCCATATTAAATGAGTAAAATCACTATAATCAAAATATAAAGTAAGTCCTGATCACGACTTTGAGGTCACTCAAACCCCCCACTCCTTCTTAGGCGAAAGAAGAAAAAAATATATAACAATAGAAACTGTATCCCCAGTGACTTTAAGACCACCCAACTCCTCGGTATGTACTAAAGTCAACCTTTATTCAAAATATACTGGATCCAAAACCTAAAATTTTGATTGAATAAATGCAAAGACCCAAAAGTCTGTAAAATTCCTGAAATTATTCAGAAAAAAAAATTTGTAGTTACTGCAATCTGAAAACTCCCCCTGCAATTTATGCACGCCCTGTACATAAACAATCAATATTGTATTTAAACAAAATTGCCTGAATACCCAAACCAAAAAAAAATAAAAAAAAATCTTAATGAAGTTGTGCACCTAGTACATCTATAAAAGGGACACCCTGTATATCAATAATGAGGCTAGTATATATATTTTTTTTTAATACCCACACCAAGTGAAAAAAAATCCGAAACTAAGATTAAAAGTACAACCTATGATTGAGAAAAAAAAAATATCAAAAGAAAAAAAAAGTTGACCACCTTGTATCTTGGTTGTAGTTTTGGAATACTTCACACCCAAGTCCCAACAAAAAAATAAAGCAGAAAAATTGAAATTTAGAAAATATTAAAGTTCAAACCCATGGACAATCTGTATATCATGGACAACCTGTATAAGCACAATACTGAAAGTCCAACTTCAATTTTTGGTGTGTTAAACTCAACTCAAGCTTGTAGGATGTTATATCAAAGTGTTATGTATTGAAACTGAGAAAGTTCCCACTAAGCAAAGTAATATCTCAAAAATATTGCAGCGATATTTCAATGTTATGTGTAATGTTACATCAGATATTGTCGCTATCTTACTGCAAGGTCGCAGCAACTACTGAAACGGACGTTCAGCAATATTATGAATGTAATGTTCGCAAATGAATCATTCCAGCAGAGTTATTGTAACATTGTGTATGAAGTAAAGTAACATTTCATACTCAGTGAACGAATGTAATCTTATTGTTATATTTTGTTAAGGTTACTAGCAACATAAAATAGAAAGTAAAGGAAAATTACATATTTTATATTATAAATTATACATAGTAACAATATTCTAATAATCGAATAATCGTGTCGACTATTTCATAATTTAAAAGTAGATTGAAAAAATTTCTAAATATTTTTGATATAACCGTACTAGGTCTCATAGGCACTGCACTGCATAAGAACCTGGAACAAAGGGAATAATGATAAAATAAAATAGTCAGGACTCTACCTGTTAGTTGAGTTAGTTCATCTACCGGTTAAACTTGAGATTTGAGGATTGTATACTTGATCCTGGAAATATTCATTTTCCAAGGTATGCTGAGAGTATCCTTATAATATACACTGAAGATAATATGAATATTTCTCAGCATCTAGAGAATATTCTGAAGAACGATATTTGAGGTTGTTTTAGAATGAATTGTGAGTGCCAGCTCAAAAATTTTTCTACAACAACTAAGTGCAGTAAAATGAGAGATAAGATTTGATGATTCGAGCAATGATTCTACTATCACTATGAGGTTAAACAAAACCTCAATGTCCCTAAGTGTTTCAGTAATAAAAAGGATTGATTTCATATAATTTGTAATGTTTTATAGAGTTCCTGATAAAGAGCCGATAAAGACCCGAAAGCTCAAACAGAAACAATAAGAATAAAGTAGGTACACTTTGATTCACTTTGACTGCATTCACTGACTGAATTCACGGGGTTGTCCTATAACTTTGAGTAGGTATACGAATAATTATAATCATTCTATGTTATTTTTTGTCGATCGAACGATCCGCTTGGATCAATGAACGATGTATGAATTTGTAAAATGTATACCTAACCTAGAATAACTGATGTTGACTTACCTAACCATCAACTGCTAACTGCGATTCAACACCTTCCCAACTGCCTAATATCACATATCACCAGATCACCACTTATACCTCAATTTATGTTCCAAAGTATATTATTTATTGGTATCATTTGCCATTTGGACGTGTACAACAACAAAATACCTGTTACCGAAGCCAAACACGAACAAATATGGCGACTAAGATAGTGGCGTTTGTCGAATGCAAGTTTGCGACTGCGCGTAGGCATTTCATGAAATGGCGTCTCTCGATCGATACCCAATGTAGCATTTTGTATATTTCAGCTATATTACATTTTTAATTCAAATATGTGTTGCATCCCATAAGTTGTAGCAATATTGTTTGTAGTTACCTCATGTTATTCACAAACTCAATGAAGTATCAATGTTGATGCAACATTACAATTGAAAATTCCATATGTAACGTTGCACTGATATTGTTCGTAGTTGATCCATGTAATGTTGCAATTTCAATGATAATATATAGTTGATGCAATATTGCTATTGAAACTTAATTGAAAGGGTCATTTTGTAACTTACAAACAATTTGTCAGTAAGTTTTTCTGTTATATCGTCAACACGAATATAGCAGCAAAATAGATACAATATTGTATTTTCATATTACGGAAGAAAGCTTCACAATATATTGTGGCAATATTTTGTAACATTACATGTTTAGTGGGTTATCATAAAAATAAAATGATAAACCAGGAAGAAATCATTAACCTATTCCAATGTAGTTGATGATTATTAATCTTGAATTATCTGTTTCACAAACAACCAAGCACACTGCCTACATTTGAAAAATGAAATCCAACTTCCATAACTCCTCCAAGCCAGTTCATGACATGAAATGAAAACAAATCCACGTTGGTGCGCCAATTTTGCTATGTTCTTTTCTTCTATCAGAAGTTCTGACAGGAGGAAAGGAGTAGCAGTTATTTATAAGACCTTCAAGGAGGAACAGACCCTGGCTCAGTGAAGAAGGGAGTGGGTATGAAATAAGTCTACAACTGAGGAGTTCGGAAGATACAAACAGTGTGCTTTATTCTTTGATATGAAACAATGGGTTCTATTTCTTGATATAACAGAATTTCTCTATTATTTGATATGAAAATGTGAGTTTTATGATTTGATATGAAACTGTGCGTTTTGTCATATGTTACCTCAGTGGGTTTCAATATCTAATATCAGAACAATTCATCCTACTGTATGATATATCAAAAATTCCGAAAATATTAGTAGGTAATATAAACAAAAGAAAAACATGGGGAATAATGGCCAATCAAGTTTTGGGGTAATAGCGCTATGACCCTGGGAAACGTATGGCTACCTACACTACATTTAATTCATTAAAACATGGTCTCTGAGACATATCTCTACAAAATCCCTACCAGTAATTGTAGTATCAGCTCGACCTACATATCCTAATGAATAACAACCCACACACCTGGGTTGCATTGTGAGCAGGCTCATGCCTAGTACAGCTAGGTAACAAAAAAGGTGAATAACTCCAATTTGAAATAAAGAACTGTGCTGAAGGCTAGGTTCTTGGTACTTTTGTTATTGTGCAAGGTAACTAGGAGGAATCTAAGTTCTAGGGCTTATCTGTCATTTTTTTTCCAAAGTGCCAGCAGCAGGGCTCAAAGAAGTTAGAAGGCAGCTTCCATTCATCTGATGTCTGAGTCTGACTCCTGTCAGGTAAAGACAGTCTATAGTAGGTACTCAGGTCCTGGTGTACTTATATTGGTGGAACCAGTAACTACAACCTCTGAAGTCTAATTTATAAGTTATGAGTTATGACTCATGAGATATGAGGCCTGAAAGTAAATATGATTACTGTGACTGAAGATACTCGACAATGAGTTCCAGCAGAAAGTACTGACTGAAAGGGAGACATACCTGAAGGTGTTGGGTGGCCTCAAAGTGATTTATAATATAGATTCGAAATTCGGAAAATGTGAGAAATCATATCCTTCTTCTAAGAAAAGTTACTCCAGCGTCCACAACTCATATTATCTCAAAATTTTCCGAAATTTGTGTTAATTATCCGCAATTGCGATTGCTTTTATCTCACGATCCACATGGATACCAGGAAAAAGACTTTTTTTTTCTTTCGAACCCGCCAAGTAGAAAAGTAGGAATTTTTCAGTCAGAAAGTGGTATCACTGTCGATGAAGTTTGTGACATATGTCAAGTGTAGTGCAGGTGTAATCCGCAGTGACGTACCGGAGCAGTCTCGAGCCAGTCGCAGCCAGAAGAATTCACTTTGGTTATTTTCGTTACATGGTTACATGACACAAGTGACAGCACGTCACGATAAAGTGACACAGAATACCCAGACGAACTTACGGACAGATACAGTGACAGCAATCATCTGATCAAATAGGTTATGTTTTGATATTATTATTTTTCTTTAATTATTTAAATAACTCATATTTTTCAGGTATCCATTTCGATTTCCAACAACTTCAAGAAGTAAGTATATATGATTATTCTGGAGTTTCCTGCAGATTTCTGTTTCGACTAATGGCAAGAAATTCAGGTTCAGACACCATGGAAAAGGGCTGAAGGGTGTGTTCCCCAAGAAGATTTCAACTGCTAGGGTAGTTGAATGTTTCCATATTCTTGTTCTGTTAACGAAGAAGCTGATATCAAGAGATCAACAACAAACAACACCTATCAAGGACCAGTCATACCAGACAAGCAAAGAAGAGCACCCACAAAACTGGAACGACCACTAATCAGAGGTATACGAGGAAGATCGTAAGTTAGGTGAGTTAAATATCAACAGTTTCAATCACTATTACATTCATACTTTGTTTCAGGTTTTTGTTCTACATAAAACACCACAAGCTCCATGCACGGATCATGCAGTTCCTGTACCTACTTACTATGATAACGCTAAGCTAGTCATTTGTTGAGTGAAGTAATTCTGTGAGCTGGTAGGATTTAAGAAAATGAACTATTTCAACGTTATTCTTTAGTGTTTTAGTATAATTTTTGAGGTTCTCATGATATGGAAGAATAAACCTGTAACAACTTTTTAACATCCAATGGTAACTTGTCTCTATGCCAACATGGTTTCACGAAGAATAGAAACACTGACACTGCACTTTTTAAATAATATATATAAAGCTCTCGATGATAAACAAGTGGCACTGGGGTTATTTATAGATTTTTCCAAGGCATTTGACTGTGTTCGGCATGATATTCTTCTGTATAAATTGGAAAGATATGGAATTCGTGGAGTTACTCTTCAATAGTTTGCATCATATCTGACTGATAGACAACAACAGGTTAAATGTAATAACTATATTTCTGATTTGAAATCTGTGAATATAGGTGTGCCTCATGGATCCATTCTTGGCCCAACACTCTTTATTATATATATCAACGATTCAATTGAATCAATGAGATCACACTCTACTCAAGTAGTTGCTTATGCTGATGATACAAACTTTCTGTTCATTTCAGACACTGTTTATAATGCTAAAAAACAGGCCGAACTAGTTTACATGAATGTTTGCAAGTGGGTTAATGTGAACAAGCTTTGTCTGAATAATGATGAATCGACCTGTGTTATTTTGAAATCTTCTGGTTCAGAATAACCTAACCACATAACTCTAAATAATACAGAAATCGACTGCGCTCTAAATACTAAATTGCTTGGTGTTATTTCAGAAAGTAACCTGGAGTGGTATGGATATGTAGATAGTTTGTGTTCGAAGCTAGCTAGGATATGCTATGCATTTTCATTTCATCACAACAGTGTAGTAGAGAAATAATTAAACAATTGTATTTCGGATGCTTCCACTCAAATTTAAAATATGGAATCATGCATTGGGCGAATTCCGCAGAAACTCATAGGGCCTCCACCTTACAAAAAAGGGCAGTCCGTATCTTGGGAAATGTGAGAGCAAGAAATTCATGCAGGTAATATTTTAAAAAACTGGGTATCTTCACAATGATTTCCCTTCACATTTATGAAGTAACCTGTTTTGTTCATTATTCCAAATTTTTTGGGATTTTCTCTCCTCGTTTCTATAAAATAAAAATATGAATATTATTTCAATATACGTGTAGTAAGGACAAATCAGATGATTTGCCCCAAAATGTCACTGCGTTTAAAGAATTTTTCTATCAGAGAGCCTGAAAGAAAAATTCACTAGCTTGTCAGTGACAATTTGTATTGAAAAAATTTTTGGAGAAGGAAAATAAAGGTATATAGAAAAAATATCAAATTTTTACTTATCTTTGGACGTTTCGGGACCGGTTCTGCTCCCGTTTTCAACATAAGAAGAGATTATTTCAATAGCGAAGTCGTATAATGTCTCGAAGCTTTTCAGTTTTCAATGACAATTGGTGACGTTGGCAATCAAATGAGTTACAGGATGTTTTCATTAATTGATCTTGAATTTACCATTTTCATGTTCAGATTTTAGTAGTGAATACCATGTTCTGTCTATATCAACTGAACAAGAAGCAATGTTATTGTCTCCGTTCAGAAGAATGCAAGCAGATTCCTTGATTTTTCTCTTCTGGTTGTTATCTTCTTTTCCAATAATTTTAATATAACTCATTTGATTGCCAACGTCACCAATTGTCATTGAAAACTGAAAAGCTTCAAGACATTATACGACTTCGCTATTGAAATAATCTCTTCTTATGTTGAAAACGGGAGCAGAACCGGTCCCGAAACGTCCAAAGATAAGTGAAAATTTGATATTTTTTCTATATACCTTTATTTCCCTTCTCCAAAAATTTTTTCAATACAAATTGTCACTGACAAGCTAGTGAATTTTTCTTTTAGGCTCTCTGATAGGAAGATTCTTTAAACGCAGTGACATTTTGGGGCGAATCATCTGATTTGTCCTTACTACACGTATATTGAAATAATATTCATATTTTTATTTTATAGAAACGAGGAGAGAAAATCCCAAAAAATTTGGAATAATGAATATACCACCTCCTCGATTGACCTACAGACAGTATTTAACCTGTTTTGTATTTAATCATAAACGTTATTTCGAGACTGAAAAAGTCGAACATAATTACAATACAAGGAACAAAGATTATCTGTTGCCTCCTCAACACTCATCTGCTCGGTATCAGAAAAGTTTATATTACAATGGATGTAAATTATAAAATTGCCTGCCAAAATCGATACAAGAATCAAAAAATAAATTCCAATTCAAGAATAAAATGAAAAACTTGCTCCTGTAAAAATCGTATTACACCTTGAATGAATTCTTCTGTGATCCAATCATCGCTGACTGATGAATAATGTTTTTCGAGTAGACGTTCATATACTAGTTACAATTTGATTCCACCTTTATTCAGCGATATCTGAAGCCACCGCCGTTACGGATTCCTAGAGTTCTCATGAGAACGGTGCCGAGATGCTGACTTTGCGTATTCACTTGAATTATATTCCATATTTTATAGTTAGTCTGACTTTAGAATTCTTACTGTTCACTTGGTACCTAATTTTGATTTTTGTTAAGTTCTGTTCCGAAATAAATCTTTTTAAAAATAAGATTTCCCGGATTCAAACTTTAACTGGCGCAGTCGGTAGGATCGCGAAAGAGTCTTTTTGAATAGATCCTCGTCGTTTTTAAACGTTTGTTCGCGATCTCGAGAACCTCGTCCCTGGAAGGAAGCATCGTCGCTAACCACCAAGGATAACCACCGGAAGGATATCACAGCAGAAGAAAGAATGGTTTTGATCATCATCACTATCTCACTGTGAGTTCCTTTCCATGTCAGATTCCTCTTTATCCAATTCCCATAGTACGAGGGTGAATTCAAATTTGAATAACTTATTTCGTGAAATATTTACAATCTCCGAAAATGATACCATGGCTTCACCATCATTATTCGACGTTAAGAACCTGTGCATTCTACCAGAATACGATGGGAGCCCAAACGCACTCTACAATTTGATCAGAGTGGCGTCTACGCTATTAAATCATTATTATGATCAAACTAACCCGACTTCTCTACAAAATGTTTTACTTCTGCAAGGAATAATTAACAAATTGACAGGCAGAGCAAAGGAAGTTGTATCAATATACGGTTGTGACGATTGGCCTTCAATCAAAAACACATTAATTCAAAATTTTGGAGATCAACGAGACGAAAATTCATTGACAAGAGATTTGGTCAACATGAGACAGCAGAACGAATCACCTCTTCAGTTTTACGAGCGATGCATGGGACTTTTGAACACCATTTCAAATTACTTAGATATTCATAATGATAATGCTGTCGTAAAGCAGAGTAAGAAGGCATTTTTTCAACAACAAACTCTCACTACGTTCTTAGCAGGTCTCAGAGAACCGTTAGGCTCAACAATCAGAGCCATGAGGCCGAATAATTTGGCAATCGCAATGCAGTACATACAAGAAGAAAATAATATACGCTATTTGCAAAGAAATAACGGATCCACTAATTCCGCACCAGATAGGAAACATATGCCGGTACAACAAAGAAATTTCAGACCACAAGTACAAAATTCAAATTGGCACCACCAACCCATGACGCAATCAAGACCTGTATTTCCGCAAGGACCAATTAACCTCCCTCAGAGAACTAATAATCAACCACGTCAAAAATTCTTCACAAATCAACAAGTTTTCGGAAAACCACAAAATGTCTGGGCCCCAAGAAATAATTCTGGAAATTTCCAACCTAGAGCTACACCAATGAGTATAGTTTCGAGAAATACATCACAAACCCAGAATAGGCCGACTCAAATGAGCATAAGTACCCGAAATACAGCAGGACCATCAAATCAATATCGAAGACCCTTCCAAAACAATTACCAAAATTACCCACTTCAAAATGTCTCTGAAGAAGTGTACAACTTGGAACACCAAGATTCTGAGCAACCATTGTATGAAGACTCCTCATATCCGTACAATCATGAAGATTATACCGAAACGCAAGAAGATTATACCTACGAAGAAAACCTGGAATTTTCATCTGACGACCAGAATGTAAATTTTCAGTCGGACAACACCCAAAATCACGAGATATAGTAGAACTTCATAGTTTCGCAGACAAAAAAGAATTGCCATATATAAGTATTGCCGACCCACCATTAAAACTACTTATAGATACCGGAGCGACAAAATCTTTTCTGAACCCTGACATTGCATTCAAAAAATATAAAACTTGCATTAAACATGAACCTTTCGTTGTAACTTCAATATTTCAAAATTATTCTCAGGACCATAGTGCCGAAATTCCAAGTTTCTCAGAATTCAAGAATGATTCGAAGATGAAATTTTATCTCTTTAAATTCCATAAAACTTTCGATGGCTTGATTGGATTAGATAACCTTAAATTATTGCAAGCCCACTTAGATTTTCCGAACTCAAAATTAATCACGCAACATTCTAACATTCCTATTCAGTATTACGAAACAGATCAAAAGCAATTTTTCTCTATACAACTAGACCCCCGTTCCGTTACTCGAGTTAGACTTCCTGTTAAAGAAAACGAAGGACCCATTATATTACCACAACAAGTAATTCAAGGAGCCTTATTGCGAGAGACACTAAGCCAAGCATGCAATCAAATGGCCTGGGCTGAACTTATCAACAGCAGCGATCAAAAACTACAACTTACCCTATCAGAACCAATCAATACCTCTGAAATACATCTGGATGACTACCACCTATACACAGCAGACATTAGCCCATTGGCACCACAAGAAATAGACATTGAAAGCTTGATTAGGATCGACCATTTAAATTCAGACGAAAAGAAACAAATTACTACCTTATGTAAAAAATACTTGGACATCTTTCACAGGCCTGATACGCCACTGACATTTACCAATCAGGTAAAACACCATATTAAGACCAAAGACGAGATACCCGTGTATACAAAGTCATATAGGTACCCACATGTTCATAAAGAAGAAGTCCAAAACCAAATTTCTTCCATGCTAGAACAACAAATCATACGACCCAGTAATTCGCCCTGGTCTTCGCCAATATGGGTTGTCCCTAAAAAACCGGACGCCTCTGGAAAAATCAAATGGAGAATAGTAGTGGACTATAGAAAAGTTAATGAGAAAACCATTGACGATAGGTATCCACTACCGAATATCTCTGACATTCTCGATAAGCTTGGACGGTGTCAGTACTTTACGACACTCGACCTTGCCAGTGGATTCCATCAAATCGAGATGGCGAAGGAAGACATTCAGAAAACTGCATTTAACGTAGAACATGGCCATTATGAGTATGTGCGAATGCCTTTCGGGCTCAAGAATGCCCCCGCAACATTTAGCAGGGTAATGGACAACGTTTTAAAAGGACTTCAAGGTCATATATGTCTCGTCTACATGGATGACATAATTATCTACTCAACATCCCTACAAGAACATATGGTTAACCTCACCAAAGTATTCCAAAGGCTGCGAGAAACAAACTTAAAGATTCAACTTGACAAGTCTGAATTCCTACAGAAGGAAGTTGCGTTTCTCGGACATGTCATCACACCCGAAGGAATAAAACCAAACCCTGATAAAATAAGAGCAATCCTAAGATACCCCATACCTAAGACACCAAAGGAAATTAAAGGATTTTTGGGACTTCTCGGTTACTACCGAAAATTCATTAAAGACCTTGCAAAAATTACAAAGCCACTGACAGCATGTCTGAAAAAGGATGCAAAAATAGAACATACGCCGCAATTCATTCAGTGCTTCGAAACTTGTAAAAACCTCTTGACAAATGAACCATTGCTACAGTACCCTGACCTATCTAAGCCATTTAACCTTACGACAGACGCAAGTAATTACGCTATTGGAGCTATATTGTCTCAAGGACCGGTAGGCAAAGACAAACCAGTAGCCTATGCTTCAAGAACGCTAAGCAATACTGAACAAAATTACTCTACGATAGAGAAGGAGATGTTAGCAATCGTATGGGCAACGAAATACTTTAGACCATACCTATTTGGCAGAAAATTTAAAATTTTATCAGATCACCGCCCACTTCAATGGCTATTCTCGCTAAAAGATGCCAATTCAAAATTAGTAAGATGGAGGCTCAAATTGGAAGAGTTCGACTACGAGGTAATCTATAAGAAAGGAAAAGCTAACACAAATGCTGATGCACTATCGCGAATCGAAATCCAAACCAAAGAATTGCGAGAATTAGAGGAATACGTGAATAAAATCAACGAAACACTTTCAGCCTCGAACAATGCGGACAATGCATCCATGTACAATAATGCATCAGACAGACAGACCGACATTGATAACGAACAACTAGATGATCACCCCGACCTTCCTCAACAATCAGCTGTTGAAAACCATAATGCGACATCCCACGAGGAAACTGACCTACCCGATCGCAGGAAAAGCAACGATACTTCGTCAACAGAAACAGCTGACGAGCGACCCGACTTACGACAAGGTAATAACGAAACATCTGAAACTGAGACGGCCGACGAAATTCCAGACGAGTCAAGAAGCGATATAACTGTTCATTCGAATCACGAAAATCCAGCTCTAAATATTCCAATATCTGAAAAACCACTGAACTACTACAATAACCAGGTTAAGCTAAATTTCGTCAATTTCAACCCTATCGGACCAATAACAGAACAAATATTTCCAAATAAAAAGAGAATCCACGCCCAAATAGGACTGCACGATATGGAAAACAACATCATAAAATTTTTCAAAGACTATATTCCACCAAAAATTAAATATGCCTTATATTTCAACCAAGATGAAAACTACCAAGCCACATGTGATATACTCCAAAGGACATTCAAAAACACTGCATATGACTTAGTCAAATGTAGTGAGATATTAGAAGATGTTGCGAACGCGGAGAATCAGCGAGAAATCATAAAAAACTATCATGAGGGAAAAACCAACCATAGGGGTATTAATGAGACAGAAATCCAGCTAAGACGAAGATATTATTGGCCATCAATAAAAAATGACATTCAAGAATACATCGATTTTTGTGAAATCTGTCAAGCAAATAAATATGACAGAAAACCAGCTAAACCTAAATTCATGATCACACCAACACCTACAAAACCAATGGAAGTTGTTCATATAGACACATTTCAGGCAAACGGGCAAAAATTTCTCACTTTAATTGACGCATTCTCCAAATATGCTCAAGCTTACCCTATAGACGGTTCAAATGCGATAAATATAATAAACGCACTTCTTATTTTCATAACACACCACGGACTACCAAAATTAATAATTTCGGACAATGGAACAGAGTTTAAAAATGGACTAATGAGAGATTTCATAGATACCCATAAAATTTCAATTCATTATACCACACCAGAAAATCCTCAATCCAATGGTATGATAGAAAGATTTCACTCAACCTTAATAGAACATCTTCGAGTTATAAAAGGCCAAAATTCAAACTTCAATGTAAAAGAACATATGCCATATGCTATACTAGGGTATAACAACTCTATACACTCCGTTACCAAACAGAAGCCAATTGATATTTTGAATGGACATTTGGACCCATTGGACCCATTCGATATTGATATTGAAAAAACACTGCTCAATAACTATGCTCAACAACACAGAGAAAAGGCCAAGGCAATCTACAAGGAACTCAATCAGAAAGCAATCGAGATCAAAGAAAGAACAATTGAAAAACGCAATGAGAAAAGACAAGTGCCAATAACCTACAAAACGAACACTAATATCTATACTAAAACCACAGAAAAACGGAACAAATTATTACCCAGATTCACTCGAAAGATCGTGACATCAAATAACCCAGTCACTGTTAAGTTACCCAATACAACTATACATAAGAAAAATATAAAACACAAGTCCGAACGAAGAATTGACCGTGAATCCTCGTTGCAGATGGAATCCCGTGCTGGGACAGGAAATCAGGATCCAGGATCTCAAAGACAACCCAGGGATCCTTCCCCTCAAGCTGGGCCAAGCCAAAATACAAATTAGTTCACATGATTTCATACACTACTACAACCTCACACCAATCGCCATAGAAATAGACGCCCTAACAGACCAGTACGAGAAGGTCACAGTCGCTATCGCTGATGGACTAAGCCACCCATATTTCGACAGTCTTCAAAATTTCGACCAAGGATTACGATACCAATTAGACGCAGTACATCGAAAATTTCAGACAATCTACCCGTCTCACCGAAGTAAGAGAGGCCTAATCAATGCCTTTGGCAGCATTATCAAAGCTATATCTGGTAATTTGGACAATGAAGATGCCGAAAAATATGATAACGCCATAACCACCCTCCAAAGCAATCAGAAGAACGTCATCCAACGTTTGAATCAACACATGTCACTAACAACTCGACTTATAGAGAACTTCAACAATACAGTTACCTTAATAACACACAACCAAGAAGTAATTGTCAGAGAAATCGATACGATTCGATCCAAACTCAATAAATTCGTATTCGAATTCAATGATTACATGCTAACAAGAAATATCCTGGACCAGATAAGCCTCTCGTTACAACTAATACTCCAACTACTCACCGATCTAGAAAATGCAGTTACCTTCGCAAGAATCAATACCCTTCATAATAGTATCATCAGAACCAATGAATTGAAATCAATAACCGATATAATGTTAAGACACCACTCAGAGAAACAGCTCCTGTATATAAACGAAGAAGATCTGCTGAAATACTACGATGTCATATCAGTCGACGCCTATTACTCAAAATCAATGATCGTTTTCATTTTACACTTTCCACTCCTAATACCAGATATATTCAATCATTACCACTTATTCTCAATCCCTACTAGTAACTTAACCACCATTATTCCACCCAAACCTTATCTGACAATGAATACAGAACTCCACCAGTATACAGATAGACCATGCCGAAAAATCGATTCCGGGTACCTTTGCCCAAGTATTGCCATTCAATACCGAACACGTAGTCCAGATTGCATCTCCCAGATTCTTCAGCTCTCAGACGAAGCCGCCCAATGCCAACTAGTTCCAATATCGATCAATACTACTCTGATCGAACAACTGACTGAAGCCCACTACGTCGGTATATTTCCACAATCGACGAAAATCGCCACCCAGTGCCAAGTATCAGGCATATCAGTACTTCAAGGGACGTTCCTCATCGAGTTACCACCAG
>OU896716.1:24049698-24161694 GCA_918026855.4 Phaedon cochleariae
GACAATATAATGAATGACGAAAAACAATTATTGATAATCAATAAAAATTAAAGTAAGAACATACAACATCTAAAATACCCCAATGACGAATTCAAGACTATGGTTGATGTAGCTTCAACTTCTTTTTCAAAAACATTCCTCAAGAAACCATACATAAATAGAACAAAACTATTCATCAAGAATAAAATTTTCAGAAAGCTGACGAAAAAGTGTCCCATCTTTCATAACGAAGTTGAATGCAGAGAACATATGGAATTCATAGTTGATCATTTAACGTTATGTAAACTTCATAAAGAGTGTAAATTCATGTCCATGTCAAACGAAAGAGAAACTGAAAAACACCAAAAGTTGAGTATATTGAAGAGTTAAAAAATATATCATATATACATAATGTTTCTGGATATTATTTCAATGAATAACATAACATAATATGTATATAGGATGAAACTGTGAACTGTGTTTGTATCATCTGAAAATGTCTGATTTTGTAAATAAATATATTTGATTGCATTCCGTTTATATTTTTCAATAACCTGAAACCTGATAGCAAAGTAGAATGTTTATTATCAACTTTTCTTTATTGAAGAATCACTCCTGTGAATTAACGACTGAGTACTTGAAAAATCCTATAGTTTTCTTTGTCAATAAGAGATTGAAGCAAGTATTATACAAGTTGTTTTTTTAATCTATGATACAAGCTAGCAAGCGACTTTCCACCTCACGATCGCCTTAATGGGTTAGTGGTTCGATAGATCGAATTATTTTTTCAGTTTTTCTACTTATATTCATAGAACAAAGTTGCTCTAATTGTTGAATCATTTATTCATTTCTACACAGTACTCATCTGAACAACTTCCACGTATATATTCATTACCTGGTTAACCGAGGGTAAGTGGTAATAACATTGGAACACTTAAATGGAACACCCTGTGTATCATTGCATTTTCGAATCCTCCATCATTTTCTGAATCTAATGATACCACATTAGTAACATTTCAAACTTCAATATTGATTTTGATTTCATTTCTGATTTTCCATCTTCCAAGTGTGCCGTGACTATTCTGGTTGAGTCTGATGTACTCATAACGACCTGTGTAATGCTAAAAAAAATTTAATCCTGTCAAAAATGAGAAATTTTTTGATTCATCACCAAATTGAGTTCATCAAAATTGTTTGGTCTACCATGATCCTGTTACACCCAGTATATCCATTTTCTGAAAATGAATCCTAGCTAGATCGATTTATCGCCCTCGAAACCCTCTGTATACGGAATTTCATGAAAATCGTTGGAGTCGTAAATGGTTTGGCGTGCCATGATCTTGTTACACCCGGTATATACATTTTCTGAACATGAATTCTAGCTAGATCGATTTATCGCCCTCGAAACCCCATGTATACGAAATTCATAAAAATTTCATAAAAATTGTTGGAACGGTTTCCGAGATTCACATTATACAAGTATTGTTCGTTTAAAGATATAATATTTTAATCATAGGTTTCCTGCCCTTATGTGTGTTCCGCTACTGCCGCTCGTGTGCAATTTTCGTGTGTCGATGCAGCACGCCCCTGTCTACAATTCATCAAATGTTTTCATTGGCTATCCTAATTCATTCATGTTCACTAGCTGTCTCCTAATGGTTATAGGAAACTGTAATTTTTCCTCAAAGACGCGTAGTGTGTCTACTAATATGCAGATGGCGACAAATTCTCACGTGCAGAAATCGGCCCATATACATTGCCTATCTATTGTTTTTTCAATCTATGCCCAAACGGAATCACCTGATGCCCATTCGCTGCAGCTAGTTACATCACCAATTCCACGGTATTCCTTAAGAAATAGGAATCTCGACAGAAGACCAGGGGAAGCCGAGTCAGCGTTCTCATGATTTCTATGCTTTCTTGCAATTTTGCATTTTCACATGTTTATTAGAATTAGTTTTATATTCAGTCTTGACTTTGAATCCATGCTTTAAACATCTCTCTGCTTTGTGACAAATAGTTGAATAAAAAATATTTTTTTATCCGAAATCCTGAACGGACTTGTTGCAAAGAATCCAGTGCGGATTACTTTTCTATTTCAATAGTTAAGCAACAATTCGCAAATCGGATCTCGTTCGGTTCGGTGAAATCGCAGTGAAACTGAAAACAGAAGAAAATTCCGAAGGCGTATCCAGGCGGACAAGCTGGTCGGACGAAAGAGAAGCATCTGCAAGAAAAGCAGCACTTCAAGACAAATGAACAGAGAGATCGTACTGTAAGTGAATTTTTCTTTTCATGTCAGACTCCTCTAGAACTTCTCCATCCTTAAGTGAAAGTGAAGACAATCTAGAGCTCAGTATACAATTACTAACAGATAATCTCAGTAGTATTTCAATCATCAAAAAACTCCTGTTGATATTTATTCATCAAATAAAATCAACACAGAAACAATGTCAGTTCCAACATTTTCCAAAGTTCATGCAGAAACCATCCCGGATTTCTACGGTGATGTAAATGAACTAAACTTTTTTCTTGAAAGTGTCGATAGCATAGTCAAACACTTTCACGATACTCAGAATGTGAATAATTTCCAAAATGTGATTATTTTCCGAACAATCATAAGCAAACTGAAAAGTTCTGCTAGAGAAGTCGTTAATATTACCTGTGCAAGTAATGTACAACAAATTAAGGATGAATTGATCCGAAATTTTAGCGACCCAAGAAATGAAACCTGTTTATCTCTTGATTTGAATAATCTCAGACAAAATCAAAACGAGTCTCCCTATCAATTTCATGATAGAGTGAGAGAAATTTTGAATACAATTTCTAACTATCTATCAATCCATGAAAATGATGTAAATGTTCGTAAATTCAAACAAAATATGTACAACCAACAGGCTCTCGAGGTATTTTTAGCCGGACTGAGAAATCCTTTCGGAATAATGGTCCGAACCGAAGAACCAAAAACTATGCTAGATGCCATAAATTTCATTCGCAAAGATGAATATATTAGATACTTGCAAAACGCCGGTTCACATAATAGTTCGAATCCGAGTTCGAATAAAAATTCAAATTTTTCGCAGAACAAGAAACATCCAAACAAGTTTCCTTACACAAATTCTAACACATTTGTAAACACAAACCAATTTCGACAACAGCCATTCAGGCAACAACATTATCAAAATTTTGCTCAAGCAGGTCCATCAAATGCACCAAACTTCAATCAAAGACAGCAATTTCCATCAGCAGCAATAAATGTTCAATCTAAGCAGAATCCCAATCAGAAATATTTCTCTAATGAACAAGTTTTTGGAAAACCGAAAAATGTTTGGAAACCAAATCCTAATAATCATCAAAATTCGAATCAATACAAAGCGACTCCAATGTCCACTACTACCAAACAATTCACTTCAAATACCAGACAGTCATATGCTCCTATGGAAATGAATAACACTGAACAATTCGATATACTCAACGAGTATAATACGGAGTGTTCGCAAGAGGTCGAATCCGAGTACGCTGAATATTCTGACGAATATACAGAATATGCAGAATACGATGAACCTCAGGATTTTCAGTCGACAAACCCTCACCAAAAAGAGACGTAATCGAGTTCAACACTTCCTTTGATAAGAGACAATTACCATATATTACTATCAATAATCCACCACTTAAACTTTTGATCGATACAGGAGCAACCAAATCATTTTTAGACCCACAAATTGTAAGTACGTATTTTTCAGAATTCAAAAACTATGACCCCTTTGTTGTATCAACATCTTTCGCTTCCTCGAAACATGATACATCAATAACAATAAAAGCTTTCAATGAATTTAACGAAAACATAAATCTCAAATTTTATTCCTACAAATTTCATAATGTCTTCGACGGACTCGGAATCGACTTGATACAAGCTTTGAATGCACAGTTAGATTTTTCTAACATGAAATTCATAACTCCGAACGCATGCATCGCGATTCATTATTTCAATGCCAACCCAAAGGTTTTCGTAGAAAAATATTTGCCCGGACATACCGTAAACAAAATTAAAGTCCCAGTGACAACTGAGTCAGGTGATATCATAGTTCCGAAACGAGTAATTCAAAACTGCCTCATACCAGAGACCTTATCTGTTTCTGTGAAAGGCTGGGCTAACATAGAAATCTACGATAATTCTGCTGATGATACAAATTTCACCTTATTATATCCTATTAAGACAATTCCAGTAAATAACAACTTTGAATTCCATCACATGACGATACAAGATTATGACAATGGACAAAACTCTTACGATGTTGATGACCTAATACGAACAGAACATTTGAACGACGAAGAAAAATCTAGTATTCTTTCCCTATGCCGAAAATATTCAGAAATATTTCATTCAAACGACAAATCTCTAACATTTACGAATCAAATCAAACATAAAATTAATACTCATGACGAAATTCCAGTCCACACAAAAAGTTATAGATATCCTTTTATCCACAAAGCCGAAGTCAATGAACAAATTCAGAAAATGCTTCATCAGAATATTATTAGGCCAAGCAATTCACCGTGGTCATCACCGATATGGGTAGTCCCCAAGAAGGCTGATGCCTCCGGCAAAAAGAAGTGGCGTATCGTGGTTGATTATCGTAAGGTAAACGATAAAACAATCGATGATCGATACCCAATTCCCAATATCACCGATGTACTTGATAAACTTGGCAGATGCAACTATTTTACCACCTTAGATTTGGCTAGTGGCTTCCACCAAATCGAAATGCACCCAGACGACATTCAAAAGACCGCTTTTAATGTGGAGAATGGGCATTACGAATATCTTCGCATGCCTTTCGGTCTCAAAAATGCTCCAGCCACCTTTCAGAGGGTTATGGACAACATTTTGAGAGGGTTGCAGAATGAGATCTGTCTTGTCTATCTAGATGATATTGTAATTTTCTCAACTTCGCTTCAAGAACATATGGTGAACTTGAAAAAAATATTTCAACGCCTGAGAGAAACAAATTTTAAGATCCAACTAGATAAATGCGAGTTCTTGAAAAAATAAACAGCATATCTAGGCCATATCATAACTACAGACGGAATAAAACCAAACTGTTATATATTTATTCAATAATATATTAATTAGATGATCGATGATTTATTTCTGACATACCGTTACTTGTCATACATGACATGTCCCACGTTCATCAAATACGTACAGGAAGATACATAACACTCTCCCCTTCCTTATAATATATATCAAACACAATAATTTGAATGATCACCATCCTAAACGTTCTGGTGCTTTCCGAATACGATTCGATCTTCTTAAAACGGGAGATCTCTTGGCCGCTTCTGTAATTTCAGGTATCAATTCCCTATCAGTTGTAGATGGTTTTGACACCGGCGATTCCGTAGACATAAGTGTTGTTCTTGATGATGAAATTCTTTCTGGAGATGATATTCTTCTTCGAGATGATGAAGTTCTCATGTCAGTTGAACTGGAGGGATAGGTTGAACTAGATGATTCTTCTACAGGAACGGATTGTTGATCTTCTCCAACTTCAGAAGTAGACGATTGATTCTGGGAACGTTCAGGTGGATGTTGACCTCCTTGATATTGTGGTGATTCATCAAGAACTTCTCTTCCATATTGTCGGCAGGACGATCGTCGATGATTGATATGATTCGATGGATAATCAGATATCGCTAATTGGTTTTGTACCACATTTGATGTATTTGAAGAAGATGATATATTTTCTTGTTGTTTATACACTTGACATCTTCTCAATTGATTATAATGTCGTTTGATAATAAATCCACCATCCAATTCAATCATATAATGAAGTTTCCCTAATCGCTCAACAACAGTTCCGTAATTCCATAATTTAGACCCTGTATAACTACGTGCTTGGACTCTATTCCCAACTTGGAAGGTTTTATCAAATTGAGGTTGTTGAGAACATTGTGTTTTTTCTGAAGTCGGACGAATCAAATCCAATTTTGTTCTTAAATTCCTCCCAAATAATATTTCTGATGGTGTCTTCCCACATGCTAATGGTGTAACTCTATAACGTAATAGAAATGCATGTAACCTTTCATGCAGAGTTCCTGGTTCATGTATCATACATCTTAATTTTGCTTTCAGAGTTTGACAATAACGTTCAGCTTGTCCATTTGTTGCGGGATGACCTGGAGCAATTGTTCTTTGCAAGATTCCATGACGTGAACAAAACTCTTGGAATTCTGTCGATTTGAAAATCGATGCATTATCGCTTTCTAATATTTCTGGTAAACCATGGCGACTAAATATTTCCCGTAGATACAATACAGTACTTGCAGAGGATGGAGCTTGTTTAGACATTAATATCTCTGGCCACTTAGATTTAGCATCTACGATTATAAAGAAATAATGATTCAAGAACGGCCCAGCATAGTCCATGTGAACTCGTTGCCAATTTGTTATAGGAGATTCCCATTGATGAACCGGAGCTTTAATAGGATTCTTCTTCATGTCACAACATGGTTCACAACTCTGAACCAAGTTCTCGATATCAGCATCAATACCTTTCCAGTAGCAGTAATTTCGAGCTAGTGCTTTCATCTTAACGATTCCGATATGAGTTGAATGAAGCTCTCTCAGTATAATCGGTTGTAATCTCTTAGGAATCATAACTCTATGGCCACGAAATAACACACCATCTTGAAGTGACACTTCTGGATCTCGAATTGTTCCATCAAGAATTGCTGATTTCATTTCCGAAAGGTCTGCATCTTTACTGGTTTCTATTGCTATTTCTCGAGCTGTAACTACATCAGTACTTATTTGGTTTATTGTATTAGTATTCATGATATATTCATCGTCAATCTTTTCTTCTTCGGTAATACTGATCTTGAGCGGATTTCTTGATAAATAATCAACATTGATATGCTCGGATGACTTCCGGTATTCAATTGAGTAATCGAAACCAGACAGAAATTGAGCATATCGAAGAAGTCTAGAAGCAGTCAATGTAGGCAATTGTTTACTAGGATTCATGATAGTTATTAGAGGTTTATTATCGACAACTAGAACAAATTTCCTTCCATAAATGTATTGGAATAATTTTTTAAAACTCCAGAAAATTGCTGTAGCTTCCTTGTCAAGCTGACTGTAATTCCTTTCTGCTTTTGATAATGATCTGGAGATGAAAGCAACTGGTCGTTCAGTACCATCTGGAAGTCTATGCGATAAGATACCTGACAACCCATAAGGACTGGCATCAGTTGCAACAATAACTGGTAATTCTGGAGTGAACGGCATCAGAACTCGTTCACTGGATATTTCATTTTTTGCTTTGTTAAATGCTATTTCACATTCCGTTGTCCATTTGAATTTGATATCTTTCCGCAAAAGGCGGTTCAATGGATAAAGAATATCCGATGCATTTTGAATAAATTTTGAATAATACATCACCATTCCCAAAAATTGTTGTACTTCTTCCAAGTTTTTTGGTCTTGGAGCATCAATAATAGCATTGACTTTATCATGATTTTTTTCCAGTCCACTTTCTGATATAACGTGTCCAAGATACTTTATTCTTGATTCGAAAAATCTGCATTTATTTTTATTCAGATGGATATTATACTTCCGCATCTGTGCAAGAACATTAATAAGTCGAGTCCTGCATTCGTCCAATGTCGACCCTTGAACTAGAATGTCATCAAAATATACAGTTGTACCTTCGAGGTCTTGGACGATTTGATCTATTACTTTATGGAATTCATTAGGAGCTGTTTTGATTCCAAAAAATAACCTTTTCGCTGAATATGTTCCCCTGTGGGTTGAAATTGCTTGAATTTTCGCACTTTCCTCGTTGACAGGAAGATGAAGATAAGCTTTATAGATATCCAGTGTGCAAAAATATTTACCATTTTTCATTTTGTTGAAGAGATCTTCAATTTTTGGAATTGGATATCTATTATTGTGTAGTTGACAATTCACTGTAACTTTATAGTCTGCGCATAATCTGAGTTTGCCACCTGGTTTTGGTACGATAACTAAAGGTGTTCCCCATTCAGAATGGTCCATTCTCTCAATTATTCCTTGATTTTCTAATGAATCCAATTCTCGATCTACTTCCTCTTGTAAAGCATATGGAACTCGACGTGGTCTGAGGAATATCGGTTTCGCATCAGGACGTAAAAGAAGATTGCATTGGAAACCAGGAATTTTTCCTATTTCTGGACTGAATACGTCGTTGAACTCTTCGATAATATCTTCAATTGATGATAATTGAGTGGATATGGAATCAATATCATGAAGATTAATGTCCAGTATTCGAATCCAACGTCTACCCATTATAGCATTGCCATAATCTGAGACAATGTATAAATCTCCAATGAACTTTTTCTCTTTGAAAGAAACTTTTACCTGAACCATACCCAGAGGTTTGAAAATATGTTTGGTATACGACCGAAAACAAACATCTGTTTTCTCTAGAGGTAAACAAATATTCAAATTTTCGAAGTCTTTTTGAGAAATCATGGTTACAGGACTCCCAGTGTCACATACAAATTTGATGGGTTTATCATTAATTTTCACTTCTAGCAACATCTTTGGTTCATGGATAGAAGAAGTCTGTTTGAAAATATCTACAATCTTATTTATTGAAAATTCGTCTGGAGAATCAGTATCTGAATACTTTTCGATACCATGAATGTTCTGTTTTGATTTCTTCAAGAGAGAAGTAATACAAACTTTCGAAATATGTCCCTTTGTTTTACAAAGTCCACAAAATAAATTTCCAGCACTGCATTCCGAAGTTCGATGATTGCGACGTCCACATCTCAAACAAACATCAGATAAGCCTAATTTTTGTAGATCTACTTTATTTTGACTATTTCGGGAAATGCTACGATTTTGGTATTTTGCTTTTTGAGGTTGAGGTGGTGTATCGATCTGCTGTATACTACTTGAAGCTGAACTTTTGTATACTTCTTTGTTTTGAATTTTCGCTGCTTCTATGGCAAAAGCCATTTCCAAGGTTTTATCAAATGGAATATCTGCTTGCTGCAGAATTTTCTCTCTAATATCTGTATCATACAATCCTCTGATGAACTGTGCTCTCAATAAAAGATTCATGATGGATTTGGAACGAATATCACTGCATTCTGCATTGCATTCAGCTTTGAATTCACACGATTTGAGTTGATCTTTCAGAGCAGCTACAAAATTAGATAGTGATTCACCTGCAGATTGAATTCTAGAGAAAAATTTGTGTTGTTCTGCTAGCACATTCCGTTTTGGCGTGAGATGCTTTTTTAATAAAGTTATAAGTTCGTTATATGTTTTTGAAGCTGGTAGCTCGGGTGATGTTAAACTAGATAATAGTTTATAGTGTCTACTTCCCAAACAATTAATTAAAATCATCACTTTTGCTTCATTAGTATCGACATCATTTCCATGAAGACCTTTTAGTTTGAAAAAATTGTCCAATCTCTGGCAGTAACTGTCGAAATTCTCAGCTATTTCATCGAATGGTTCGAATGTTATAACTTGAGTTTGTAATATATTCTTCACAGTATTTGGTTGATTCTGTTTCTGTAAGGATGAAATGAGGTCGCTCAGTGCACTGACAAGAGGTGTTAAATCTTCTGCCATTTCCAAATATTTGTAGGAGTAATTATCAGATTCTTTCTTCTCAGGATAACTTCAATCCTCGTCGCCAAACTGTTATATATTCATTCAATAATATATTGATTAGATGATCGATGATTTATTTCTGACATACCGTTACTTGTCATACATGACATGTCCCACGTTCATCAAATACGTACAGGAAGATACATAACACAAACCCAGACGAAATTCGAGCTGTACAACAATTTCCAATTCCGAAGACTACGAAAGAAATAAAATCTTTTCTTGGTCTTCTAGGTTATTACAGAAAATTCATTCCCGATTTCGCGAAAATAACCAAACCAATGACGTCATGTTTAAAAAAGGGCTCCAAAATCGACACTCAAGACCCAAAATATGTTCAATGTTTTGAAACGTGCAAAGAACTTTTAATGAATGACCCAATACTTCAATTCCCCAATTTAACACAGACTTTTCACTTGACCGCCGATGCAAGTCAATTCGCTATCGGAGCGGTATTCCTCAAGAAATAGGAATCTCGACAGAAGACCAGGAGAAGCCGAGTCAGCGTTCTCATGATTTCTATGCTTTCTTGCAATTTCGCATTTTCACATGTTTATTAGAATTAGTTTTATATTCAGTCTTGACTTTGAATCCATGCTGTAAACATCTCTCTGCTTTGTGACAAATAGTTGAATAAAAAATATTTTTTCATCCGAAATCCTGAACGGACTCATAAAATTAACTAGAAGAAGCTAATCCATAGAACCTGCCGGAAGAAAGGTAAGGATTTCTTGTAATTTGTCGGTAACTTTCAATTTGATCTAAGCGTATACAGTCCACTTAGCATACTCAGACATAAATTGGTCCTTCGAGCCGTATTTGAAGGTTCCTGACCTGATTTGTGGATTCATAATAATTTATGCATGATTAGTGACTTGTTGTGCAGCATATCTAATGCTATAACACGCGAATCACGACATATTCTCTATCTTGATTAGCCGAAAACTCAAGTATAAGCTAACTCTCTGTATTGCTCCCTGCATCTGCGCGAATATTATTTGCGTGATTGAAGTTATTTTGGCTCGAGTAATTAGACTACTGAGTGTTCACCTCATATCAAAACTAGAAATTCAGCTATGGCATCGGACGCAAAAAAACTGGAACAATTGATTGCTCTAAGATCTACTGAGGTAATAAAATTGAATGAAATAAAGAGGGTAGATGAGTTATGTCTTGGAGATCGATCTTATCACAATAATTTCAAGTGCAGATCTAAATTGCTAAAATCAATTTATAAAACATTCAATAAACATCACTCATCTATAATTTCTTCAGTATCCGCACAGGAAGATGGTGATCTAGCGCCCCAAATCTCCAAATAAAAGGTTCTTATTGTCTTAAAGCAACAAATGGTGTACCATTTGCCTTGGGTTCAGACACACCTCGACACAATGCGCTTCTAAGTCACGCTGTTTCACATGCTCGGGTAAGCATCACAGGCTTCTTCACATGGAGAGGACATCCGCTCAACTCAATAATACCGCCCCCTCTAACATATCTACCTCTGCTATGCCAACTCAAAGCGCTTCCGTCGTACAAGAAGATTGTGCTTTTGGGTGTATGATAAATTGACATTCATCATACAGGGCGTGGAAATGAATTAATAATAGTCAAATTCAGTCATCAACTAACTTGTTTACCCACTCTAACAGCACGGTTCTATTGTCAACAGCTGTTGTACAGGTACGAGATGTATATGGTAATTTTCAGAAGGTGAGAGCTATATTAGATAGTGCGAGCCAGTCTCATTTCATCTCAAGCAAATGTGCAAATAAACTGAATTTATCACAGACTAATACCGTAGTTGAAATCTCGGGAATAGGCAGGACAAACTCGCAGTCTACAAAAATGATTTCTTGTACAATCAAACCTTTCAGAAAAGATGAGCCACACTTCTCATTAGATTTCATCGTCTTGCCTAAAATTTGTTCAGTCATGCCCAATGTCAATATTCCCCAAGATGTATGTTGTCCGTTTTCCAAGCTCGAGTTAGCTGATCCAGAATTTAATATATCCAGTTCAGTGTATATGCTTTTGGGAGCCGATATATTCGGGTATATTCTGACCGGTAATAGATTAGCAAACTCCGTAAATGACCCAGTGGCTTTCGAAACCATATTTGGTTGGACAATCTAGGGTAAAATTAGTTTTTCGCAATCTACTCCTCCGCTCGTGAACATTTTCCTCGCAACTACTGATCTCTCGTTTAAGAGTATGGTTAAAAAGTTTTGGGAATTGGATCAGGTGCCCTCTACTCTCACTCGTTCTCCCGAAGATATTCTCGCAGAAAATCATTTTCAAAAAACAGTCATACGAACTCCTGCTGGTCTTTATAAGGTATGTCTTCCATTCCGCGGTCCAGAATCAGCCTTTGTTGGATCTTGTGATATAGCATTACGAAGGTTCATGTCTTTGGAAAAACGTTCGATCAAGAATCAGTCTTTACGTGAACAATATTGCGATTTCATGAGGGACTATCTGAACTCAGGTCATATGAAACTTGTTCCAAACCAATCTCTTCACTCCTCAGCAAATTACATTCCCCATGTATGTGTTGTCCGTCCAGACAGCTGCACCACTAAGTTGAGAGTCGTATTCGATGCCTCAGCTGAAGATCTCAGGAACACATCTCTCAATGATACCCTATTTTCGGGACCAAAACGTTTCTAATTTGTTGAGATTTCGACTACAACCTATTGTTTTCACGGCTGATGTGAAGCAGATGTCCAGGCAAATTTGTTTGTCTGAAGATCATTTTGACTTCCAAAGAATTCTGTGGAGATTTTCTGAGTTAGAACCTATATCGGAGTTTCTTGTTCTGCAAGCTGTGTGCGTTATAACCGCTTGGAGGTCGTCTTAAATGGTCAATGCAAATTTGTCTGCTCCAATAGTGTCAATGTAAGATGATAAGATAGAGAGATTCAGTGTGCACAACGATGGAGTCGATGTATCTCCATTGACTATTGTACTTCTTATATTCCCTTCAATGTCATCTTATACGGTCATTGCGATCGTATATGCTTCAACTGTATGCATGTCAGATTCTAGACTGCAGGGTTACAGTGCTAAAATATTCGAATTCGAAGTTTTTCGTTCTGCAAGCTGTGTGCGTTAAACTCGCCTGGAAGTAGTCTTATATGGTCAATGTAAACTTGCCTGCTTCAATAGTGTCAATGTGGGATGATAGGATAGAGAGATAAAGTGTGCACAACGATGGAGTCGATATTTCCCCATTTGCCTGTTGTACTCGCTATATACCCTCCAAAGTCGTCTCATATGGTCACTGCAGTCGTATCTGCTTCAACTGTATGCATGCCAGATGTAATACTGCAGAGGTACAGTGTAAACATAGTCGAAGTCGCGGTTTCTTGTTCAGCAAGTTGTGTACGTAATAACTGCTTGGAAGTCGTCTCGTATGGTCATGGTGAACTTGTCTGCTTCAATGGTGTCCATGTGAGATGATAGGATAGAGAGATATAGTGTGCACAACGATGAAATCGATGTATCTCCATTTGCCTATTGAACTCGTTGAATACCCTTCAAAGTCATCTTATTCGGTCACTGCAATCGCATCTGCTTCAACTGTATGCATGTCAGATGCTAGACTGCAGAGTTACAGTGTAAACATAGTCGAAGTCGAAGTTTCTTGTTCTGGAAACTGTATGCGTTATGCCCGCTTGGAAGTCGTCTTATATAGTCAATGCAAACTTGTCTGCTTCAATAGTGTCCATGTGAGATGATAGGATGGAGATATATAGTGTGTACTACGATGAAGTCGATGTATCCCCATTCGCCTGTTGTACTCGATATATACCCTTCAAAGTCGTCTTATATAATCATTGCGATCGTATCTGCGTCAACAGTATACATGTCAGATGCTTGACTGCAGAGTCACAGTGTAAACATAGTCGAAGTCGAAGTTTTCTTGTACTGCAAGATGTGTGCGATATACCCGCTTAGAACTCGTCTTATATGGTCACTGCAATCGTATCTGCTCCAACTGTATGCATGTCAGATGCTAGATGGCAGAGTCACAGTGTGGACAGAGTCGAAGTCGAAGTTTCTTGTTGTGCAAGTTGTGTGCGTTATATTCGCTCGGAAGTCGTCTCATATGGGCATCGCGAACTCGTCTGCTTCAATAGTATTCATATGAGATGAAAAGATAGAGAAAAAGAGTGTGCACTCCGATGAAGTCGATGTATATTCATCTGCCTATTGTGCTTGCTATATACCCTCCGAAGTCATCTTATATGGTCACTGCGATCATATCTGCTTCAACTGTATGCATGTCAGATGCTAGACTGCAGAGTTACAGAGTGAACATAGTCGAAGTCGAAGTTTCTTGTTGTGCAAGTTGTGTGCGTTATTTCCACTTGGAAATCGTCTCATATGGGCATCAGGAACACGTCTGCTTCAATAGTATCAATGTGGGTTGATAGGAAAGAGATATAGAGTGTGCACACCGATGGAGTCGATGTTACTTCATCTGCCTATTGTACTTGATATATTCCCTTCAGAGAGTCGTCTTATATGGTCACTACGATCATATCTGCTTCAACTGTATGCATGTCAAATGCTAGACTGTGGAGTTATAATGTAAACACAGACGAAGTCGATGTATCTTGTTCTGCAAGCTGTGTGCGTTATACCCGCTTGGAAGTCGTCTTATATGGTCAATGCGAACTTGTCTGCCTCAATAGTGTCCATGTGAGATGATAGGATAGGAAGATATAGTGTGTAAGACGATGGAGTCGATGTATCCCCATTTGCCTGTTGTACTCGCTATATACCCTCCAGAGTCGTCCCATATGGTCACTTCAATCGTATCTGCATCAACTGTGTGCATGTCAGATTCGAGACTGCAGAGTTACAGTGTAAACATAGTCGAAGTCGAAGTTTCTTGTTCTGCAAGCTGTGTGCGTTATACCCGCTTGAAAAACGTCCATCTTATATGAACAATGCGAACTTGTCTGCTTCAATAGTGTCCATGTGAGATGATAGGATTTGAAGATAGAGTGTGCACCCGATGAAGTCGATGTATCTTTATCTGCCTATTGTACTTTCTATATACCCTCGAAGTCGTCTTATATGGTCACTGCGATCATATCTGCTTCAACTGTATGCATGTCAGAAGCAGAGTTTATGTGTAAACATAGTCGTAGTTGGAGTTTCTTGTTCTGCAAGTTGTGTGCGTTATACCCGCTTAAAATTCGTCTCATATGGGCATTGCAAACTCGTTCGCTTCAATAGAATCCATGTGAGATGATAGCATAGGGATATAGAGTGTGCACACCGATGAAGTCGATGTTACTTCATTTGCCTATTGAACTCGTTATATACCATCCAGATTCGTCTTAAACGGTCACTGCCATCGTATCTGCTTCAACTGTATGCATGTCAGATGCTTGACGGCAGAGTTACAGTGTAAACATAGTCGAAGTCGAAGTTTCTTGTTGTGCAAGTTGTGTGCGTTATTCCTGCTTGGAAGTCGTCTCATATGGGCATCGGGAACTCGTCTGCTTCAATAGTATCAATGTTGGTTGATAGGAAAACGATGTATCTTCGACTGCCTATTGTACTTGATATATATATACCCTTCAAAGTCGTCTTATATGGTCACTACGATCATATCTGCTTGAACTGTATGCATGTCAGATGCTAGACTGCAGAGTGACAGTGTTAACATAGTCGACGTCGAAGTTTATTGTTCTGCAAGCAGTGTGCGTTATACCTGCTTGGGAGTCGTCTCTGATGGTCATTGCGAACTTGTCTGCTTCAATAGTGTCCATGTGAGATGATAGGATAGTGAGATATAGTGTGCACAACGATGAAGTCGATGAATCTTCATTTGCCTATTGTACTCGTTGTATACCCTTCAAAGTCATCTTATACGGTCACTGCAATCGTATCTGCTTCAACTGTATGCATGTCAGATGGTAGACTGCAAAGTTACAGTGTAAACATTGTCGAAGTCGAAGTTTCTTGTTCTGCAAACCGTATACGTTATACTTGCTTGGAAGTCGTCTTATATGGTCAATGCAATCTTGTCTGCTTCAATAGTGTCACTGAAGATGATAAGAAAGGGAGACATAGTGTGCAAAACGATGATGTCGATGTTTCTTCGTTTGCCTATTGTACTCGTCGTTATATACCCTTCAAAGTCGTCTTATACGGTCACTGCAATGGTATCTGCTTCAACTGTATGCATGTCAGATGCTAGACTGCAGAGTTACAGTTTAAACATTGTCGGAGTTTCTTGTTCTGCGAGCTGTGTGCGATATACCTGCTCAGAACTCATCTTATATGGTCACTGCAATCGTATCTGCTCCAACTGTATGCATGTTGGATGCTAGACGGCAGAGTTACAGTGTGAACAAAATCGAAGTCGAAGTTTCTTGTTGTTCAAACTGTATGCGTTATACCCACTTGGGAGTCATCTTATATGGTCAATGCAGACTTGTCTGCTTCAATAGTGTCAATGTAAGATGATAGGATAGAGAAATATAGTGTGCGAAACGATGAAGTCGATGTTTCTTCGTTTGCCTATTGTACTCGTTATATACCCTTCAGAGTCGTCTTATACTGTCACTGCAATGGTATCTGCTCCAGCTGTATGCATGTTAGATGCTAGACGGCAGAGTTACATTGTAAACAAAGTCGATGTCGAAGGTTCTTGTTGTGCAAGTTGTGTGCGTTATATTCGCTTGGGAGTTGTCTTATATGGGCATTGCGAACTCGTCTGCTTCAATAGTATCCATCTGAGATGTTAGGATAGAGAGATAGAGTGTGCACACCGATGAAGTCGATGTATCTTCATCTGCCTATTGCACCCATCAAGGTCGTTTTATATGGTCACTGCGATCATATCTGCTTCAAATGTATGCATGTCAGATGCTAGACTGCAGAGTAACAATGTAAACATAGTCGAAGTCGATGTTTCTTGTTCTGCAAGCTGTGTGCGTTATACCTGCTTGGAATTCGTGTTTTATGGTCAATGCGAACTTGTCTGCTCCAATAGTGGCCATGTGAGATGATAGGATAGATAGAGAGATATAATGTGTCGACGATTAAGTCGATGTAGCCCCATTTGCCTGTTGTACCCGCACTGTACCCTCCAGAGTCGTCTTATATGGTCACTGCAATCGTATCTGCATCAACTGTATGCATATCAGATTCAAGACTGCAGAGTTACAGTGTTAACATAGTAAAAGTCGAAGTATCTTGTTCTGCCAGCTGTGTGCGTTATACACATTTGGGAGTCGTCTCCAATAGTGTCCATGTGAAAAGATAGGAGAGAGAGATATATTGTATACTACGATAAAGTCGATGTATCTCCATTCGCCTGTTTTACTCGCTATATACCCTTCAAAGTCGTCTTATATGGTCATTGCGATCGTATCTGCGTCAACTGTATACATGTCAGATGCTAGACTGCAAAGTAACATGGTCGAAGTCGAAATTTCTTGTTCTGCAAGCTGGATGCATAAAACCTGCTTGAGAGCCATCTTTTATGGTCGTTGCGAGCTTGTCTGCTTCAATAGTGTCCATGTGAGATGATAAGATAAAGATTCATAGTGTGTAAGACGAAGAAATCGAGGTATCCCCATTCGCCTATTGTACTCGTTATATACTGTTCAAAAACGTCTAATACGGTCACTGTCATCGTATTTGCTTCAACTATATGCATGTCAGATGCTAGACTGCAGAGTTACAGTGTGAAAATACCCAAAGTCGAAAGTTCTTGTTTTGCAAGCTGTGTACGTTTTACCCGCTTGGGAGTCTTCTTATATGGCCAATGCAAACTTGTCTGCTTCAATAGTGTCAATTTGAGATGATAGGATGGAGTGATAAAGTGTGCACAACGATGAAGTCGATGTATCTTCATTTGCCTATTGTACTCGTTATATACCCTTCAGAGTCGTCTCATACGGTCACTGCAATCGTATTAGCTTCAACTGTATGCATGTCAGATGCTGGACTGCAGAGTTACAGTGTAAACATAGTCAAAGTCGAAGTTTCTTGTTCTGCAAATCGTGTGCGTTATAATCGCTTGAAAGTCGCCATATTTGGTCAATGCAAAGTTGTCAGCTTCAATAGTGTCTATGAAAGATGTTAAGATAGAGAGATTCAGTATGCACAACGATGAAGTCGATGTATCTTCATTTGATTTTTGTACTTGTTATGTACCCTTCAATGTCATCTTATACGGTCACTGCAATCGTAAATGCTTTAACTGTATGCGTGTCAGATGCTAGACTGCAGAGTTACAGTGTTAACATAGTCGAAGTCGATGTTTCTTGTTCTGCAAGCTGTGTGCGTTATACCCGCTTGGGAGTAGTCTTATATGGTCGATGTGACCTTTTCTGCTCAATAGTGTCCACGCGATATGATAGGAGAGAGAGATATAGTGTGCACAACGATGAAGTCGAGATATCCCCATTTGCCTGTTGTACTCGCTATATACCCTCCAAAGTCGTCTAATATGGTCACTGCAGTCGTATCTGCTTCAACTAAAATGCATACCAGATGTAATACTGCAGAGTTACAGTGTAAACATAGTCGAAGTCGAGGTTTCTTGTTTTTCAAGTTGTGTGCGAAATATATGTTTGGGAGTCGTCTTATATGGTCAATGCAGTCTTGTCTGCTTCAATAGTGTCCATGTAAGATGATAGGATAGAGAAATATAGTGTGCGAAACGATGAAGTCGATGTTTCTTCGTTTGCCTATTGTACTCGTTATATACCCTTCAGAGTCGTCTCATACTGTCACTGCAATGGTATCTGCTCCAGCTGTATGCATGTTAGATACTAGACGGCAGAGTTACATTGTAAACAAAGTCGATGTCGAAGGTTCTTGTTGTGCAAGTTGTGTGCGTTATATTCGCTTGGGAGTTGTCTTATATGGGCATTGCGAACTCGTCTGCTTCAATAGTATCCATCTGAGATGTTAGGATAGAGAGATAGAGTGTGCACACCGATGAAGTCGATGTATCTTCATCTGCCTATTGCACCCATCAAGGTCGTCTTATATGGTCACTGCGATCATATCTGCTTCAAATGTATGCATGTCAGATGCTAGACTGCAGAGTAACAATGTAAACATAGTCGAAGTCGATGTTTCTTGTTCTGCAAGCTGTGTGCGTTATACCTGCTCGGAATTCGTGTTTTATGGTCAATGCGAACTTGTCTGCTCCAATAGTGGCCATGTGAGATGATAGGATAGATAGAGAGATATAATGTGTCGACGATGAAGTCGATGTAGCCCCATTTGCCTGTTGTACCCGCACTGTACCCTCCAGAGTCGTCTTATATGGTCACTGCAATCGTATCTGCATCAACTGTATGCATGTCAGATTCAAGACTGCAGAGTTACAGTGTTAACATAGTAAAAGTCGAAGTATCTTGTTCTGCCAGCTGTGTGCGTTATACCCATTTGGGAGTCGTCTCCAATAGTGTCCATGTAAAAAGATAGGAGAGAGAGATATATTGTGTACTACGATAAAGTTGATGTATCTCCATTCGCCTGTTGTACTCGCTATATACCCTTCAAAGTCGTCTTATATGGTCATTGCGATCGTATCTGCGTCAACTGTATACATGTCAGATGCTAGACTGCAAAGTAACATGGTCGAAGTCGAAATTTCTTGTTCTGCAAGCTGGATGCTTAATACCTGCTTGAGAGCCATCTTTTATGGTCATTGCGAGCTTGTCTGCTTCAATAGTGTCCATGTGAGATGATAAGATAAAGATTCATAGAGTGTAAGACGAAGAAATCGAAGTATCCCCATTCGCCTATTGTACTCGTTGTATACTGTTCAAAAACGTCTAATACGGTCACTGTCATCGTATTTGCTTCAACTATATGCATGTCAGATGCTAGACTGCAGAGTTACAGTGTGAAAATACCCAAAGTCGAAAGTTCTTGTTTTGCAAGCTGTGTACGTTTTACTCGTTTGGGAGTCTTCTTATATGGCCAATGCAAACTTGTCTGCTTCAATAGTGTCAATTTGAGATGATAGAATGGAGTGATAAAGTGTGCACAACGATGAAGTCGATGTATCTTCATTTGCCTATTGTACACGTTATATACCCTTCAAAGTCGTCTTATACGGTCACTGCAATCGTATTAGCTTCAACTGTATGCATGTCAGATGCTGGAATGCAGAGTTACAGTGTAAACATAGTCGAAGTCGAAGTTTCTTGTTCTGCAAATCGTGTGCGTTATACCCGCTTGGAAGTCGCCATATTTGGTCAATGCAAAGTTGTCAGCTTCAATAGTGTCTATGAAAGATGTTAAGATAGAGAGATTTAGTGTGCACAACGATGAAGTCGATGTATATTCATTTGATTTTTGTACTTATTATATACCCTTCAATGTCATCTTATACGGTCACTGCTTTAACTGTATGCGTGTCAGATGCTAGACTGCAGAGTTACAGTGTTAACATAGTCGAAGTCGATGTTTCTTGTTCTGCAAGCTGTGTGCGTTATACCCGCTTGGGAGTAGTCTTATATGGTCGATGTGAACTTTTCTGCTCAATAGTGTCCATGTGATATGATAGGAGAGAGAGATATAGTGTGCACAACGATGAAGTCGAGATATCCCCATTTGCCTGTTGTACTCGCTATATACCCTCCTAAGTCGTCTTATATGGTCACTGCAGTCGTATCTGCTTCAACTAAAATGCATACCAGATGTAATACTGCAGAGTTACAGTGTAAACATAGTCGAAGTCGAGGTTTCTTGTTTTTCAAGCTGTGTGCGAAATATATGTTTGGGAGTCGTCTTATATGGTCATTGCGAACTCTTCTGCTTCAATAGTGTCCATGTAAAATGATGGGATAGAAAGATATAGTGTTCACAACGATAAAGTCCATGTATCTTCATTCGCATTTTGTACCCGTTATGATCAATTCGAAGTCATCTTATACGGTCACTGCAATCTTTCCTGCAACAACTGTATGCATGTCAGATGCTGGACTGCAGAGTTACACTGTGAACATAGTCGAAGTCAAAATTTCTTGTTCTGCCTGTTGTGTGCGTTATACCCGATTCGAAGTCATCTCATATGATCGCTGCGAACTACCATGCTCCAAAGGTATACATGTGACATGATAGAATACAGAGATACAGTGTGCAGACTGATGTTGTCGAACTATCTGTACTTGTCTATCGTTCTCGTTATATGTCCTTCGAAGTCGTCTTATTTGGTCAGTGCGATCGAATCTGCTATATCTTCAGGCAAGGTAGATGCTGGAATGCTAAGTTACAGTGTGAACATAGTCGGAGTCGAAGTTTCTTGTTCTGCCTGTTGTGTGCGTTATACCCGCTTCGATGTCGTCTTATATGATCGTTGCGAAGATATATGCTACAGAGGTATCTATGTGAGATGATACAATACAGAGATACACTGTGCAGACTGATGTTGTCGAAGTATCTTTATTTGCCTATTGTTCTCGTCATATGTCCTCTGAAGTCGTCCTATATGGTCAGTGCGATCGTATCTGCTATAACTGTAGGCAAGTCAGATGCGAGAATGCGAAGTTACAGTGTAAATATAGACTAGACAATGTCTATCTATAGATGTATAACCAATTTATTATCAAGATTGATAAATTCGAAGTTTTGGCGAACACGCCGGTTTACCGACTCTTGATTGTTTTAATCGAAGTTTTTGGTGGATATAAATAAGTATAGTACTCCACTCGCATATAATGAGCTGTCACATATACTTCTTGAATGGGCATTCAAGATGCTAGAATGCAAATTTACAAAGTAAACATAGTCGAAGTCGAAGTTTCTTGTTCTGCATGTTGTGTGCGTTATAGCCGCTTCGATGTCATCTCATATGATCGTTGCGGAGTTATATGCTCTAGAGGTATCTTTGTGAGAAGATAGAATACAGAGATACAGTGACTGATGTTGTCAAAGTATCTTCACTTGCCTATTGTTCTCGTTATATGTCCTTCGAAGTTGTCTTATATGGTCAGTGCAATCGTACCTGCTATTGCTGTCAGATGCAAAAATGCGGAGTTACAGTGTGAACATGGTCGGAGTCGAAGTTTCTTGTTCTGCCTGTTGTGTGCGTTATACCCGCTTCGATGTCGTCTTATATGATGTCTTATATGATCGTTGCGAACATATATGCTTCAGAGGTATCTATGTGAGATGAAAGAATACAGAGACACAGCGTGCAGACTGATGTTGTCGAAGTATCTCATTTGCCTATTGTTCACGTTATATGTCCTTCGAAGTCGTCCTAAATAGTCAGTGCCATCGAATCTGCTATACCTGTAGGCATGTCAGATGCTAGAATGCAAAGTTACAGTGTATACATGGTCGAAGTCGAAGTTTCTTGTTCTGCCTGTTGTGTGCGTTATATCCGTTTTGATGTCGTCTCATATGATCGATGCGAACAGATATGCTCCAGAGGAATCCATGGGAGGTGATAGAATACAGAGATACAGTGTGCAGACTGATGTTCTCGAAGTATCTTCACTTGCCTATTGTACTCGTTATATGTCCTTCGAAGTCATCTCATATGGTCAGTGTGATCATATCTACTATAGCTGAAGGCATGTCAGATTCTAGAATGTGAAGTTACAGTGTAAACATAGTCGGAGTCGAAGTTTCTTGTTCTGCCTGTTGTGTGCGTTTTTCCCGCTTCGATGTCGTCTTATATGATCGTTGCGAACATATATGCTTCGGAGGTATCTATGTGAGATGATACAATACAGAGATACAGTGTGCAGACTGATGTTGTGGAACTATCTCCACTTGCCTATTGTTCTCATTAAATGTCCTTCGAAGTCGTCTTATCTGAACAGTGCGATCGTATCTGTTATAGATTCAAGCATGTCAGATGCTGGAATGATAAGTTACAGTGTAAACATAGTCGGAGTCGAAGTTTCTTGTTCTGTCTGTTGTGTGCGTTATGCTTGCTTCGATGTCGTCTTATATGATCGTTCCGAACATATATGCTACAAAGAAATCTATGTGATGTATTACAGGGATACAGTGTGCGGACTGATGTTGTCGACGTATCTTTATCTGCCTATTGTTCTCGTAATAAGTCCTTCAAAGTCGTCTCATATGGTCAGTGCGATCGCATCTGCTATAGCTGAAGGCATGTCAGATGCTAGAATGCAAAGTTACAGTGTAGACATAGTCGAAGTCGAAGTTTCTTGTTCTGCCTGTTGTGTGCGTTATACACGATTTGATTCGTCTCATATGATCGTTGCGAACTACCATGCTACAAAGGTATTCATGTGAGATGTTACAATACAGAGATGCAGTGCGCAGACTAATGTCAAAGTATCTCCACTTGTCAATTGTTCTCGTGATATGTCCCTCGAAGTCGTCTTATATGGTCAGTGCGATCGTATCTGCTATAGCTGTCGGCATGTCAGATGCTAGAATGCGGAGCAACAGTGTAAGCATAGTCGGGGTCGAAGTTTCTTGTTCTGTCTGTTGTTTGCGTTATACCCGCTTCGATGTCGTCTTATGTAATAGTTGCGAACTCATATAAATTGAAGAATACTCCAACACTCTTGTCGACTTTCGCAAAAGCCTACCACATGGAGAGAGTCCGAACACCGTATCACGAAAAACAAAAAAATCAGTATGACGTCATGACGCAGAAATATTCCAAGTTCATTGAAAAAAATCGATAAAAATCAAGACGACCAACGAAAAAGTCTCTATACATTGTTACTTGAAATTGCCTCTTTACTGAAAGAAAAAAATTGGGAAAGTATCATTTTTGATGAAATTTTTTCAAGTCCCGATATTCATATTCTCTCAAATATCTCGAGAACAGCAATGAATTTCGAAAATCTAGAGATCTGAATCAAAGAATACCCCAACGCCTCTGTCGACTTTCGCAAAGGCCTACCACATGGAGAAAGTCCGAACGCCGTGAAAAAAAAATCCGTACGACGTCATGACGCGAAATAATTCAAAGTTCATTGAATAAAAAAGGTGGGTGACAAGTGTATGTTTTGTCGCCCTCGAGAGCGGCACAAAATATCGAGAATCTAAATCGGAGAATACCCCAACATTCTCGTCGACTTTCGCGAAGGCCTACCACATGGAGAGATTCCGAACACCGTATCACGAAAAACAAAAGAATTAGTACGACGTCATGACGCGATATAATTCTAAGTTCATTGATTAAAAAAAGTGGGTGACAAGTGTATGTTTTGTCGCCCAAAATTCGATAGAAATCAAGACGACTAACGAGAAAGTCTTCATCATTTGTTACTCAAAATTGCATCTTTACTAGAAAAAAAAAATTGGAAAGGTATTATTTTTGATGAAATTTTTCGAAGTCTCGATATTCATATTTTATCAAATATCTCGAGAACGGCACTAAATATAGAAAATCTAAATCAAAGAATACCCCAACGATCCTGTCGACTTTCGCAAAAGCCTACCACATGGAGAAAGTCCGAACACCGTATCACGAAAAACAAGAAAATCAGTACGACGTCATGACGCGGAATAATTCCAAGTTCATTGAAAAAAATAGTGAGTAACAAGGTGTTTTCCGCCCGAAATTCGATAGAAATCAAGACGACCAACAAAAAAGTCTCAATACATTGTTACTCAGAATTGCCTCTTTACTGGAAGAAAAAAATTGGAAAAGTATCATTTTTGATTAAATTTTTTTAAGTCCCGATATTCATATTCTCTCAAATATCTCGAGAACGGCAATGAATTTCGAAAATCTGAATCAAAAAATACCCCAACATCCTTGTCGACTTCTGCATATGCCTACCACATGGGGAAAGTCCGAACACCGTTTCACGAAAAACAAAAAAATTAGTACGACGTCATGACGCGAAATAATTCTAAGTTCATTGAAAAAAAAGGTGAGTGACAATTGTATGTTTTTCGCCCGAAATTTGATAGAAATCAAGACGACGAACAAAAAAGTCTCATACATTCGTACTCAAAATTGCCTCTTCACTGGAAGAGAAAAATTGGAAACGTATTATTTATGATGAAATTTTTTTAAGTCCCGATATTCATATTTCCTCAAATATCTCCAACTATCAACAAAGAAGTCTCTATACATTGTTACTCAAAATTGCCACTTTACTGGAAAAAAAAATTGGAAAAGTAATATTTTTGATGAGATTTTTCCAAGTCCCGATATTCACATTTTCTCAAATATCTCGAGAGCAGCACAAAATATCGAGAATCTAAATCGAAAAATGCCCCAACATTCTTGTCGACTTTCGCGAAGGCCTACCACATGGAGAGAGTCCGAACACCGTATCACGAAAAACAAAAGAATTAGTACGACGTCATGACGCGAAATAATTCTAAGTTCATTGAATAAAAAAGGTGGGTGACAAGTGTATGTTTTGTCGCCCAAAATTCGATAAAAATCAAGACGACTAACGAAAAAGTCTTCATTATTTGTTACTCAAAATTGCCTCTTCACTAGAAAAAAAAACTGGAAAAGTATTATTTTTAATGAAATTTCTCGAAGTCTCGATATTCATATTTTCTCAAATATCTCAAGAACGGCAATAAATATAGAAAATCTAAATCAAAGAATACCCCAGCGATCCTGTCGACTCTCGCAAAAGCCTACCACATGGAGAAAGTCCGAACACCGTATCACGAAAAACAAAAAAATCAGTACGACGTCATGACGCGGAATAATTCCAAGTTCATTAAAAAAAAATAGTGAGTGACAAGTGTATGTTTTCCGCCCGGAATTCGATAGAAATCAAGACGACCAAAGAAAAAGTCCTAATACATTGTTACTCAAGATTGCCTCTTTACTGGAAGAAAAAAATTGGAAAAGTATCATTCTTGATTGAATTTTCTTAAGTCCCGATATTCATATTCTCTCAAATATCTCGAGAACGACAATGAATTTCGAAAATCTAAATCAAAAAATACCCCAACACCCATGTCAACTTCCGCAACGGCCTACCACATGGAGAAAGTCTGAACATTGTATCACGAAAAACACAAAAATTAGTTCGACGTCATGACGTGAAATAATTCTTAGTTCATTGAATAAGAAAAGGTGAGTGACAAGTGCATGTTTTTTGCCCAAAATCGATAGAATTCAAGACGACCAACGAAAAAGTCTCCATCAATTGGTACTCAAAATTGCCTCTTTACTGGAAAAAAAAAATTGGATAAGTAATATTTTCTATGAAATTTTTTCAAGTCCCGATATTCATATTCTCTCAATTATCTCGAGAACGGCAATGAATTTCGAAAATCTAAATAAAAAAATACCACAACACCCTTGTCGACTTCCGCATAGGCCTACCACATGGAGAGAGTCCGAACACCGTTTCACGAGGAACAAAAAAATTAGTACGACGTCATGACGCGAAATAATTTTAAGTTCATTGAAAAAAAAAAATGGTGAGTGACAATTGTATGTCTTTCGCCCGAAATTCGATAGAAATCAAGACGACCAACGAAAAAGTCTCTATACATTGGTTCTCAAAATTGCATCTTCACTGGAAGAGAAAAATTGGAGGAGTATCATTTATGATGAAATTTTTTCAAGTCCCGATATTCATATTCTCTCAAATATCTCGAGAACGGCAATAAATTTCGAAAATCTGAATCAAAAAATACCCCATCACCCTTGTCGACTTCCGCATAGGCCTACCACATGGGGAAAGTCCGAACACCGTTTCACGAAAAACAAAAAAATTAGTACAACGGCATGACGCGAAATAATCCTAAGTTCATTGAAAAAAACAAAAGGTTAGTGACATTTGTATGTTTTTCGCCCGAAATTCGATAGAAATCAAGACGACCAACAAAAAAGTCTCTATACATTGGTACTCAAAATTGCCTCTTCACTGAAAGAGAAAAATTGGAGAAGTATTATTTATGATGAAATTTTTTTAAGTCCCGATATTCATATTTCCTCAAATATCTCGAGAACGGCACGAAATATCGAAAATCTGAATCGAAAAATACCCCAACACTCCTGTCGACTTCCGAAACAACCTACCACATGGAGAAAGTCCGAACATTATATCACGAAAAACAAAAAAAAATGTACGCGAATCAATTCTAAGTTCATTGAAAAAAAAAGTGAGTGACAATTGTATGTTTTCTGCCCAAAATTGGATAGAAATCAAGACGATCAACGGAAAATTCTCAATACATATTCACTCAAAATTGCCTCTTTTCTGGAAAAAAAAATTGGAAAAGTAATATTTTTGATGAGATTTTTACAAGTCCCGATATTCATATTTTCTGAAATATTTCGAGAACGCCACAAAACATCGAGAATATAAATCGAAAAATACTCCAACACCCTTGTCGACTTTCACAAAGGCCCACTACATGGAGAAAGTCCGAACACCGTATCACGAAAAACAAAAAAATTAGTACGACGTCATGACGCGAAATAATTCAAAGTTCATTGAATAAAAAAGGTGAGTGACAAGTGTATGCTTTGTCGCCCAAAATTCGATAGAAATCAAGACGACCAACGAAAAAGTCTTCATGAATTGTTACTCAAAATTGCCTCTTTACTGAAAAAAAAATTGGAAAAGTATTATTTTTGATGAAATTATTCAAAGTCCCGATATACATATTTTCTCGAATATCTCGAGGACGGCACTAAATATCGAAAATCTGAATCGAAATATACCCCAACACCATCGTCGACTTCCGCATAGGCCTACCACATGGAGAAAGTCCGAACACCGTTTCACAAAAAACAAAAAAATTAGTACGACGTCATGACGCGAAATAATTCTGAGTTCATTGAAAAAGAAAAAGGTGAGTGACAATTGTATGTTTTTTTGCATGAAATTCGATAGAAATCAAGACAACCAACGAAAAAGTCTTCATGGTTTGTTACTCAAAATTGCCCCTTCACTGGAAAAAAAATTGGAAAAGTATTATTTTTGATGAAATTTTTCAAAGTCACGATATTCATATTTTCTCAAATATCTCGAGAACGGCACTAAATATCGGAAATCTAAATCGAAGAACACCCCAACGCCCTTGTCGACTTTCGCAAAGGCCTACCACATGGAGAAAGTCCGAACACCGTGAAAAAAAAAATCAGTACGACGTCATGACGCGAAGTAATTCAAAGTTCATTGAATAAAAAAGGTGAGTGACAAGTGTATGTTTTGTCGCCCAAAATTCGATAGAAATCAAGACGACCAACGAAAAAGTCTCCATAAATTGTTACTCAAAATTGCCTCTTTACTGGAAAAAAAATTGGAAAAGTATTATTCAAAGTCCCGATATTCATATTTTCTCGAATATCTCGAGGACGGCACTAAATATCGAAAATCTAAATCGAAATATACCCCAACTCCATCGTCGACTTCCGCATAGGCCTACCACATGGAGGAAGTCCGAACACCGTTTCACAAAAAACAAAAAAATTAGTACGACGTCATGACGCGAAATAATTCTAAGTTCATTGAAAAAAAAAAGGTAAGTGACAATTGTATGTTATTTGCCCAAAATTCGATAGAAATCAAGACAACCAACGAAAAAGTCTTCATAAATTATTACTCAAAATTGCCTCTTTACTGGAAAAAAAAAATTGGAAAAGTATTATTTTTGATGAAATTTTTCAAAGTCCCGATATTCATATTTTCTCAAATATCTCGAGAACGGCACTAAATATCGGAAATCTAAATCAAAGAACACACCAACGCCCCTGTCGACTTCCGCAAAGGCCTACCACATGGAGAAATTCCGAACACCGTGAAAAAAAAAATCAGTACGACGTCATGACGCGAAATAATTCAAAGTTCATTGAAAAAAAGAAGTGAGTGACAAGTGTATGTTTTTCGCCCGAAATTCGATAGAAATCAAGACGACCAACGAAAAAGTCTCTATACATTGGTACTCAAAATTGCCTCTCTACTGGAAGAGAAAAATTGGAGAACTATTATTTCTGATGAAATTTTTTCAAGTCCCGATATTCATAATCCCTCGAATATCTCGAGAACGGCACAAAAAATCGAAAATCTGAATCGAAAAATACCCCTCCTCTGGACTCCTGTGGACTTCCGCAACGACCTACCACATGGAGAAAATCCGAACATTATATCACGAAAAACAAAAAAAATTGTACGACGTCATGACGCGAATTGATTCTAAGTTCATTGAAAAAAAGAAGGTGGGTGACAATTGTATGTTTTTTGCCCAAAATTCGATAGAAATCAAGACGATCAACGGAAAATTCTCTATACATTTTTACTCAAAATTGCCTGTTTACTGAAAAAAAAAAATTGGAAAAGTAATATTTTAGATGAGATTTTTTAAAGTCCCGATATTCAAATTTTCCCAAATATCTCGAGAACGGCACAAAACAACGAGAATATAAATCGAAAAATACTTCAACACCCTTGTCGACATACGCAAAGGCCTACCACATGGAGGAAGTCCGAACACCGTATCACGAAAAACAAAACAATTAGTACGACGTCATGACGCGAAATAATTTCAAGTTCATTGTATAGGAGAAGGAGGGTGACAAGTGTATGTTTTCCACCCAAAATTCGATAGAAGTTGTAACATAATACATATTATTATCAATATATATATATCATCCTGTAGACGACGACAAGTTGAATAAATGTCATCACATCTTACATGGTGTCAGAAGAGATTTTCAACAATTAATAGCTAGAATTGGGAGAAATCCAAGCTCATTCATTGTTGAAAGATTACAAGAAGCCTCATTTATCGATATAAGATGGAGCAAGGTGACAATCCAAACGAAAAAATTCAAATTTTTCCTGCTACACAACCTAGACGAATAAACATAGGTGAAGCAGAAAACAAGTCAAAAACTTGGGAAAGATGGTATCAAGAGTATCAATTCTATGTTGCAGCATCAGGGATTCATCAATTACCCAAAGAAATGCAAGTAGGAAATTCAATGAACTGCTTGGGACCTGACATTCTTGATATATTTGAGTCATTTGAGCTGACCGAAGTGGAAAAAAATGATCCAGAAATAATAATAAGGAAATTTTCAACAGAATTTGATGAATCACATCAGTATCAAACGTACAATACTTACGTATTCTTCAATACTAATCAAGAGGATGGTCGATCATTTGAAAACTACCTCATTGATATCAAAATGAAGATTAAACTCTGTGATTTCAATACAGTTCGAAACAATATGACCCTTGAGGACCGCTTACTACGAGATAAACTGATTTTGGGAGTGAGGAGTAGTAAAGTCTGAGAAAAACTACTGAGTGATCCAAAATTAGATTTGACAAAGGCGATCCGTATTTGTAGAGCCAGTGAACAAACTTCTGAGCAACTATTTCATATCACTGGATATTCCAAGATGTGTGGTGCCATCAAAGAACATCAAGAACAGAAAAACAAAACTAAAAAATTAGAATTGTTTTTCTGCAGGAGATGTGGTACTAACCATGGAATACGTAAGTGTACAGCGTAAGACAAGAAATGCGAATGTTGCGGAAAGAAAGGATATCTAACAGAAAAGTGTTTCAAGAATAGAAAGGAAAAGAAGAAATTCTCTAATCAAGTAGAAGTAGGAAGTGAGACTACAGAAGACGAGTTAGAAGAATTCAATCTACACCTTCATTCTATATTTTCATCAAATACAGATGACGACGACTGGTTGGAGACGATCAAAATTGAAGGAAAAAATACAACAGTCAATCTAGATACTGGAGCCAAGACCAACGTTATGCCCATAAAATAAATACCAGAACTTGATATTGATATGACAAAGTCTAATATCAAAAATATCATTAGCTCCAATCAAGAGAAAACAAAAGTGTTGGGTAAAATCAACACTAATTGCTTGGTAAAAGGAAAACAATTTATGACAGAATTCCAGGTTGTGGATTTAGACACAATACTAGTTTTGGGAGATGAAGCCTGTGTTGAACTCGGATTGATTAAACGAATTCATCAAGTAGTAAATTCTTCTGATAGTGAAATTTATAAAGGACTTGGCTGCTTCAAGAATTTCGAATACAAATTGGGGTTCCGCGAGAATCCTGTTTTCAGTATTCATCCCGCAAGATCAATTCCACATAGAATTCGTGACGAAGTCAAAGCAGAGCTGGACAATATGGTAAAACTAGGTGTGATAACAGATCTAAACAGGAATATTCTTCGTAGACAGTATCCATTGAGTACCATTGAAGAAAATTCAGCAAGAATTAAAAATTTGACTTGGTTCACTATTCTTGATTGTGAAACAGGATTTTGGCAGGTTAAGGTTTCAGAAGAGTCTGTGAAATATCTAACGTTTTCAACTCCGTGGGGCAGATATTCTTATCAACGACTTCCTTTTGGGTTGTGTTCTGCTCCAGAAGTTTTCCAGAATCTGATATCATCAATTCTTCAAAAATTCAAGAACGTAGAGGTATCAATGAATTATATACTAATTCACGCTACTTCAGTGGAAAATTTGAGATTGCTGACCAAGAAAGTGATGAAGGAGCTATTTGAAAAAGGAGTAAGATTGAATAAAGAGAAATGTCAGTTTGATAAACAATCGATCAAATTCCTTCGCCACATAGTAACTAACAAAGGACTCAAACCAGATGCGGACAATATTGATGCTATTGTAGCGATCTATGGTTTCCAGGAACTGATGCTTCATTGTTTAATTAAAATGTTATTAACAAGATTTGATTTTGTTTTGAATGTCAATAAAAAGTTTCATTCGAATTGTCCACAATAAATCATAATTCTCATCTTTCGCTCCCACATTGGTGATCCCGACGTGATTCAGTGGACGTGGCAACTCTTGTGACAATATTTCTCGGACTGTGAGTGTCAGAATGTCAGAAGATAGCCTAATAGAACTCGACGAGGAACTCATACGAAGGCCAGCTTCTACAGCTCCCCGACAAGACGAGCAACTGACTCAACTTCAAGAGCTACAACAACAGATCTTTAATCAGATGCAAGCAATGCAAGGAAATCGTGTTGACGTTCCAGAAGTAAATCAGGTTGTTACAAATCACTCTGTATTTACGGAATGATGGCAGAGAGATGATATATGTCATAGTTTTTTAGTTACATGTTGTCAGAAATAAAAGTGATATTTCGGCTAGTAATTTCGTATATCTATACTGAATAGTTTGACCTAGAGAAGATACTGTAAGAAATCAAATAGTTTCTAACATTGTGGCGACCGTGACAGGACACTCTATTAAAAGTATGGACAAAACGAAGAGAGCCCTTGATCTACAACGAACCGCTTTTAAGAAGATATGTAGCAAGATTGACGACGATTTATCCACGAAGAGATATGATCTGATAGATCTTCAGAGTAAGATCAAAGTTCTAGAAGAAAAAATGTTGCAGATAACTGAATCAAATCAACTTATGTTCGATTTAATGTTGGATTCCGATGACTACCAAGACGATATGAATCTAGAAGTTGAATTGATGGATAGTTTGAGTTCTCAGTACCATAATTTGAGATTTCGTTGTGAAAATTTGGTATATGAAAAGGAGAGCTCAAAGAAATCAGACTCAAAAGGTAAGCTGAAGATTCCCAAATTAGAATTTCGCCAATATGGAGGTGATTTGAAGGGATGGCTCAGTTTTTGGAATCAATTCAGTAGAATTGACGAAGATTCTGATCTAGAGGAGGAGGACAAACTCCAGTACCTAATTCAAGCCACGACACCGAGTTCTAGAGCAACACAAATTGTGGAAAGTTACCCTGCTACAAAAGGTAACTACGAAAAGGCTATTGATAGTTTAAAACAAAGATTTGGTAGAGAAGATTTATTGATAGAAGTGTATGTAAGAGAACTTCTTCAACTCGTTTTGACAAATCTTCATAGCAAGAATAAACTGTCAACCTTTTTTGATAAAATTGAGACACAATTGAGAGCTCTAGAGAGTTTAGGGGTGAAATCGGATACTTGTGCTGCAATGTTGTATCCCTTGGTTGAGTCTTGCTTAGGAGAAGACTTGATCAGAGCTTGGCACAGAAGTCAACTTTATTCAAATGAATCAAGCTTGAAGAAACGTCTCGACGCTCTGATGGATTTCCTTAGACAAGAAGTGTTGAACGAAGTGAGGATTTCTCTAGCTGTGAGCAGTTTCAAGGACAAGAAGAAGCAAGAAGATAGAAGTACAAGCAACAGCATAAGCAATGTGGCCACTGCATCTGAATTATTCAATAAAGTTACACCACGATGTATTTTTTGTAAAGGATCGCATTCATCATATCAGTGCAAAGATGCTTTGAAATTGAGTTTTGAAGAGAGGAAACAGAAATTGTCAGAGTCTGCATGTTGCCATTTGTGCACCAGATTTGGCCACATAGCACGACGGTGTCGTTCAAGAGAAAAATGTGACGTATGTCAAGGAAAACACTGTACCCTTATGTGTTTCAAACAAGATTCAAAGGCAATGAGTACAACCGAAGCCAAACAAGATGTTCAGAGCACTATAAGAAAACCTGAACAGAATCTGACTAATCATACGTACACTGAAGTTTTCTTACAAACCATGGTGGTTGAATTGAAAGGCGAAGAACAATCAAAACGAGTTCGTCTCCTGATTGATACTGGTTCCCACAAGTCATATATTACTAATAGGGTTGCCAAAGAAATAGGTTATATTCCACTACGAGAAGAAGAACTGGTACATTCTCTTTTTGGAGGCACACAAACCGAAACAGTGAATCATAGATGTTACAAAATTCGTATGTACAGCCTCACTGAAGACTACAGCTGCAACTTCGAAGTTTTGGATCAACCATTGATTTGTAGCCCAATCAGTTCTGTAAGAAAAGAATCCTGGTTAGATGATGAATTGAAACGTTTGGACATTGGAATCACTGATACAGCAGATGGACCTATAGATGTATTAGTTGGAGCTGATGTAGCTGGTAAGCTACTATCTGGACGTAAACATGATCTAGAATGTGGGTTGGTGGCAGTTCACACATTATTGGGTTGGACTGTCATGGGCAAAGTTGAGAATGTTAAGCATCATACATCATCCATGCTTATAACCTCGATGTTTTCGAAAGACATTGCAGTATCTAACCTCTGGAGTTTGGACGTGCTTGGCATTGAAGATCCTAAAAGAATGAAGACTTCACGAGATCAAGAGCAGGCAGTCATGGAACATTTTCTAACTACTGTCAAACAGACTGCTAATAAGCGATATGAAGTAAGCATGCCTTGGCTCGAAGGCCACCATCCGTTGTCTTGCAATTTTGATTTGTCATACAAAAGACTTTCAAATACTACAAAACGGTTGAAGAAAGACAATTTTTACGATGTCTATGATAAAGTATTTGATAATTGGTTAGCAGAAGGTATCATAGAATGCTCACCTGATGACGAATCCATAGAAATATCAAGTCAAAATGGCCATTTCTTACCTCATCATCCTGTTTACAAGCCCAATAGTAGTACAACACCTGTACGCCCTGTATTTGATGCTTCATCGAAGCAAAAGAATCAACCCTCACTAAATCAATGTTTGGAAAAAGGGGTGAATCTTATCGAACTAATTCCCTCCATGTTAATACGATTCCGAACAGAGAAGATAGGAGTTATAGCTGATATCAAACAGGCTTTTCTTCAAATTGGGTTAAACGAAAATGATCGGAATTTCTTGAAGTTCTTGTGGTATGACAAAGATCAAAATTTGGAAATATTCAGGCATGCACGTGTTGTTTTTGGAGTATCGTGTAGTCCTTTCTTATTGGGAGCTGTTTTAGAGTACCACCTGAAGAAAACACTGAGACATTCGATTCGTGGAGAAAATGATTATTCCTCAGAAGTCATTTCTAAACTATTGAAGTCTTTTTACGTGGATAACGTTTCGGCAAGTGTGAAAGATGAAGAGGCTCTTTACCAATTTATTGAACAGTCGAAAACCATTCTGGCTGATTGCAAGTTTGAGCTAAGAGGGTGGGAGCATTCTTTACCAGGAAACATCGAAGTAGAAGTGAAAAGTAATGTATTAGGATTGATATGGAATCAAAGATTAGATACTTTCGAACTTTCGTTAGAATGGTTTGACAAGATGAGTATGAATAATGTTACCAAAAGAAGCATTTTGTCGACTGCACATAAACTTTTCGACCCCATCGGTTTTTCCTGCCCTGTGTCACTGTTCCCAAAGTTACTTCTTCAAAAGACATGGTCCATGAATTTAAGATGGGATGATGAAATCGATGGTGAAATACGAGATGATTTCCTGAAATGGTTACAAGAGTTACCCTATTTGAAAGCTATCAAGATACCACGTTGGATATCCAGTTCGAACTCAACAGTATCAGTTACTCAATCTGTACACGTTTTCTGTGATGCAAGTGCGATTGCTTATGCAACTTGCATTTTTTTGAGAACTGAGAACAGTGGAGAGGTCAGTGTAAGATTGGTAGAAGCAAAATCGAGGGTAGCTCCTGTCAAAAAATTAACCTTTCCCCGACTTGAACTTCTGGCTGCGACAATTGGCGTGAGAATATTCAAAAATTTCAAGGAAAACTATGAATCACAAATACAAGTATACTATTGGTCAGATTCTTCAACTGTGCTCTCTTGGATCAAACGAGAAGATCAGTGGAAACCCTTCATATGGAATCGAGTTGAAGAAATCAGACGTTTCTCGAAGCCTCAAGATTGGTATCATATCCCGGGTGACCTGAATCCAGCAGATCTTCCATCGAGAGGTGGTTCACCCAAAATGCTAGCTGATGGAAGATGGTGGGAGGGTCCTAAATGGTTGTATAATCCAATTTCGCAATGGCCGAATCAAAATCTTGAATATGATGAAGATGAAATAAATACAGAAAAGCGAAAGATTGTAGTTTCGTCACTTTCTGTGACCAAAGAATATACATGGTACTACCGGTATTTTTTAAAGTTCAGCAGAATTGTGCGTCTTATTGGATGGATCAAACGATTTATCAAAATTATTATGAAGCGAAATAATGTGAATCATGAGTTGTTGACTACCAAGGAATTAGAAGATGCAAAAAAATCAGTCATTCGTTTGATACAACGAGAGAGTTTTGAGTCAGAAGAAGATCCCAAGTTATTATCGTTGTGTCCATTTTATGATGAGGAAGGATTGATGAGATTACGCACCAAGGTTTCGGATAGAAATGATGTAGTCGATTTTTGTATGCCGTATGTTTTACCATCAAACCACGAAGTAGTAAGACGTTTGATTCACGAAGAACATGTTGAGAATAGCCACCTTGGAGTCCAGTCATTGATGCGAATTTTGAGAGAAAACTATTGGATTCTCAAATGTAGACGTACCGTCAAATCAGTAGTAAGCAAATGTACTACTTGCAAGAAATTTAGAGGTAAAGTACTGGACACACCTGCCATAAGTTTACCAGAAGCCAGGGTCCGTGATGCAGCAGTTTTTGAAGTCGTTGGTATAGATTTGGCGGGTCCATTATACTTGAAAACCAACGAGAAAGTTTGGATAGTACTTTACACCTGTGCTGTGTACAGAGCAGTCCACCTTGAATTGTCATCCTCTTTGTCTAGCAATGCATTCTTACAGACACTAAGAAGATTCATTGCTCGAAGGGGAAGGCCATCAGTGATATACACAGATTGTGGTACGAATTTTACTGGATCAGATAATGCTCTTCGGAATTTGAACTGGACAGAAGTTACCAAAAATTGTTCCACAATACACCAAATTGACTGGCGATTCAACCCGCCAACAGCAGCATGGTGGGGCGGTTGGTGGGAGCGCCTTATAAGACTCATGAAGGATATACTGCGTAAAATTCTTGGAAGAACTTGTCTCAACTTTGAAGAACTACAGACAGCACTTTGTGACTGTGAAGCAGTATTGAATGCTAGACCACTGGCGTACATGTCTGAAGACCCAAATGATTGCATAGTTCTTACACCTGCGATGTTCCTGCAAGATATAAAAGAAGTCGGAGTAGCAGACATTGATTTAGTTGAAGCCAAAAATTTGACCAAACATTACATATATCGTTTGAAGTTGAAACAAGATTTGAACAAACGATTCAAGTCAGAATATTTGGGACAACTGACACTATTTGCCAAGAAGAAGTATAATGGATCTGTAAAAGTAGGAGACATTGTTCTCATAGCGGATTTTGATAAGAAAAAATTGGAATGGCCTATGGGACGAGTTCTCGAAACAATACCTGGACGTGACAGAGAAATAAGACTTGTGAGGTTCAAGACTGCGTCTGGTGAACTGCTACGACCAGTTCAGCGATTGGTGATGCTCGAGATGGAAGGTTCACATGATTTGTCTGAGGAAGCTGTGAAAAAGGGAAGAAGAGACTGTTCTCAAGATTCTGCCGAAATCGCTGATCCCGCAGTTTATACAAGATACGGTAGAAGAGTGAAAGTTCCATCAAGATACCAAAATTAGTTGTTGTGTCATTATCTTTGAATCTAAATGACACAAGGTGGGAGTATGTTACAAATCACTCTGTATTTACGGAATGATGGCAGAGATGATATATGTCATAGTTTTTCAGTTACATGTTGTCAGAAATAAAAGTGATATTTCGGCTAGTAATTTCGTATATCTATACTGAATAGTTTGACCTAGAGAAGATACTGTAAGAAATCAAATAGTTTCTAACACAGGTACAAGTTTGCCCACCACCGTTCTGGTCAGATAATCCATCATTGTGGTTCGGACAATTGGAAGCACAATTTAGTTTATGCGGTGTTCGAAGTGATGCTAGAAAATTCAACACCGTAGTAGCACATCTGGACCAAAAAACGGCTGCGGAAGTTCAAGACGTTATAAGAAATCCTCCCGAAGGTGACGCTTACTCTCGTCTCAAACAAGAGCTTGTTTCCCGATTATCTGCTTCGAGAGAGCAACAGCTACGTCGTTTACTCGACCACGAAGAACTTGGCGACCGAAAACCATCGTGATTCATCAGACATTTACAAGAACTAGCAGGTACTACTATGCCAGATGAAATTGTGAAAACTCTTTGGATGGATCGTTTGCCAATTTCCACACAAATCATCTTGGCAGCACAACTCACAGCATCCCTGTCTGACTTAGGAAGAATAGCTGATAAAATTCACGAGGTTATTCCACAACCACAAGTTGCAAGTACGTCGACCACAGATTTTTCATCACTATCTAGACAAGTGTATGAGCTCGAAAGAAAGATCGAGGCACTCACAACCAGGTACACCAGAACATCACGACCACAATATCGGCAACGATCATCGTCTGGACAGCGACGTCAGTTGTACAGGTCCCGTCAACGTGAACGTGACAGCTTGTCATCGGATTCTCGAAATCCTACAGGGTGTCAGGATGATTATTGTTGGTTTCATCGCCGATTTGGACCAGCTGCAAGGAATTGCAAGTCTCCTTGTAGTTTCACCAAGCAGGAAAACACCTCGGAGAGTCGTTGATGGCGGCGACCGATAACCCCGAGACAAGCCGCCTTTTCGTCACCGATAAGAAATCAAAAATTCAATTCCTGGTAGACACTGGTTCAGATCTCTGCGTATATCCCTACAAATATTTGAGAGGACGCCAAGTAAGATCTACATATACCCTATTTGCTGCCAACGGGACTTCGATAGCAACATATGGCTGCATCTCGATCCAAGTAAATCTCGGATTACGACGAGATTTCACATGGCGCTTCGTAGTAGCTAATGTTAGCAAACCCATCATCGGAGCAGATTTCTTGGTATACTTTGGTCTTCTTGTTGACATTCGAAATAGAAGGCTGATTGACAGTGTGACTAATCTCTCCATTAAAGGTTATCGCACATCTCGTATGAACATCATGGAAGTAAAATCTGTGTTTGGTGAATCTATATATATTGACCTTTTAAAAGAGTTTCCCAGTCTTACCAAACCCAATGGAATAATCAAAGAGGTCCTTCATTCAACAGTTCACCATATCAAAACGACTGACGGTCCTCCAGTGGCATGTAAGGTGCGTCGTCTAGCCCCAGACAAGTTGAAAATAGCCCAAAACGAGTTCGAGGTCATGATGAAAATGGGAATCGTCCGAAGATCGAAAAAGTGCTGGTCAGCGCCTCTCCACCTTGCCCCTAAGAAGAATGGCGATTGGCGTCCATGCGGTGACTATCGTTCACAAAATGCTCGCACTATTCCCGATAATTATCCTCCAAGACTGTTCAGCAAACCTTTCAGGCAAGAAAATATTCACGAAGATAGACCTAGTTCGAGCATACAATCAAATTCCAGTGGCTTCAAATGATATCGAAAAAACAGCGATAATCACACCATTTGGTTTGTTCGAGATTCCTTTCATGGCATTTGGACTTCGCAATGCTGGTCAAACATTCCAAAGGTTCATCGATGAAGTCACTGTCGGTTTGAATTTCTGCTTTGCATATATCGACGACATCTTGGTGGCTTCCGAGAATGAGGAGCAGCATCTTGAACACCTTTGTATCCTGTTTGAACGACTGAACAACTATGGTCTCGTCATCAATACCGCCAAAAGTGAATTCGCCAAGAAGGAAATAGTTTTTCTAGGATACGCAATCTCAGCAGGAGGAGTAAAACCTCCTGAAGGAAGAGTAAAGGCTATCATCGAATATGATCCACCCAAGATTGTCAAACAACTCCAAAAATTCCTTGGCATGATGAATTTTTACCGCAGATTTATCCCAAATGCAGCTGAACACCAAGCTCTATTGAATAATTGTCTCAGAGGTTCAGATACCAAGGGTAAGTAACCAATCACCTGGACATCATCTTTGCACCAAGCTCTCAACGAATGTAAGGAAATTCTTGCCGAAGCTGCTTCATTGGCCCACCCAGATACAACCTTATGTTAAGGGCCTGTTCACTGATGCTTCAGATACGTCTATGGGAGCGGTTCTGCAGCAGAAGTCGGCTGAAGGTTGGCAACCACTTGCATTCTTCGCAAAAAGCTTCAACTCTGCCCAACGCAAGTACAGTACGTATGACAGAGAGCTACTAGCGATCTATTCTTCAATCAAGCACTTCCGACACATGCTCGAAGCCCGCCAATTCACTATTTTCACCGATCATAAGCCATTGGTATTCGCATACAAGCAAAAACCAGAAAAGTCATCTCCATGGCAATTCAGACACCTAGACTTCATAGCTCAGTTTTCAACAGATATTCGTCATGTTGCTGGTACTCAGAATTCAATTGCTGATACTTTATCTCGAATAGATAGCATCAAAGTTGGAAGTATCGACTTGCCAATCGACTTCGGAGAACTTTGTAAATCCCAATCCAGCGACGAAGAACTACATAGATTTATGCAGTCTACTACCGGTTTGAACCTTGTGAAAGTTCCAATGCCCAATTCACAACTTGAAATATACTGTGATGTTTCGAAAGGTACACTTCGCCCCTTTGTCACTCAAGAGTTTCGCCAACAGATTTTTGATTCCATGCATAATTTAAGTCATCCTGGTCCTGCCACCGTCAAGCTGGTATCCTCCAAATATGTATGGCCATCTCTTCGAAAAGATTGTAGAACATGGGCCCAAGCCTGCGTCCCATGTCAGCGTTCGAAGATCTCGAGACACACGACAGCTCCACTAGGTGATTTTCCGATTTCAAGTTCGAAGTTCGAGCATATCCACGTGGATTTCGTAGGACCTCTTCCATATTCAAGAGGAGCAAGGTATTGTCTCACAGTGGTGGACCGATTTTCTCGTTGGCCTGAAGCATACCCAGTAGAGGATTCGACCGCTGAGACCTTGTCAAGAACACTCTTCAGCAATTGGATAGCTCGCTTTGGAGTGCCTCTACGAGTTACATCTGACCGTGGTAGACAATTTTTATCTGATCTATTCAAATCGTCAACAAAACTATTTGGAATAAGCCACCTGACCACAACCGCTTATCATCCAGCATCAAATGGTATGGTTGAACGATTTCATCGTCAGCTCAAAGCGGCAATCGAATGTCATCAGTCATCCTCATGGACAGATGCACTTCCAGTGGTACTACTTGGTCTCAGAGCAGCCTTCAAAGAAGATATGAAAGCAACAACGGCAGAAATGATGTTTGGCGAAAATATCCGCCTTCCCGGTGAATTCTTGATTTCAAACTCCTCCAATGCACCACCAACAGATTATGTGAAGCAACTAAGACATTACTTTCAAACGTTAAAACCAATTCCAGCTTCACGCCATGACTCCAGGAGAATTTTCATCTTCAAAGACCTACCAACAGCTTCGCACGTCTTCATTAGAAAGACATGGTGAAATCATCACTCCAGCAGCCATATCAAGGTCCCTTTCCCGTAATAGATAGAAGAGATAAATATTTCGTCATCAACATCAAAGGAAAAGAAGTTACTGTGTCAATCGACAGACGACAGACTCAAACCAGCATTTATTCTAGCCAATGATAGTAACATTCCATCCACGAATGATAAGAATGTACCATCGACCTCCACAACAGACTCATCTAATCAGCTCACAAAGAGGAAAATACGTTTCAATAAAACGGTGCATTTCCACGACCGATGATATTTTTTTTTTCAAGCACATCGTGACTTCCAAGGTTGAATCTTCCAAACTGCCGTGTCCAAGTCACTGCGGAGGGAGTCATGTAGCGATCTATGGTTTCCAGGAACTGATGCTTCATTGTTTAATTAAAATGTTATCAACTAGATTTGATTTTGTTCTGAATGTCAATAAAAAGTTTCATTCGAATTGTCCACAATAAATCCTAATTCTCATCTTTCGCTCCCACACTATCAATAGATTGAAAACGCCAACAGACAAGAAATCACCTCAAAGACTTCTAGGAATGGTGACATATCTTTCAAAATTCATTTCGACATAACAAGAATCGGGAAATCAGATTCGAACAAAACTCGTCCAGTAGAAGTTGAGTTCTGTGAAAAAACAGATGCTTGGGATGTTCTCAAGAAAAAATCAAAAAATTTCTAAAGTATATCCACGCATTAGAATAAAACATGATAAAACTCCAAAGCAGCTCAAAGAATTATCTGAAGTTATGAGGAAATGGAACACCTCACATCCAATGGCGAAACAAATTTGTTTGTTAAATTTATTAAAAACCGACCAAAAATTGTCAAAACTGTTAATACAGATCAGGAAAGAAGCAAAAGGGGTCGATCAGGAGAGGATTCACCAAAGCAAAATCCAACAAAGCAAAACAAATCCAATAGGACTGCTTCAAAGAACTCTGTATAAACATAGTTGTTCTGCAAGCTGTGTGCGTTATACCCGCTTGAAAGTCGTCTCATATGGTCAATGCGAACTCGTCTGCTTCGATAGTATCCATATGAGTTGATAGGATAGAGATAAAGAGGGTGCACACCGATGAAGTCGATGTATATTCATCTGCCTATTGTACTTGATATACACCCTTCAAAGTCGTCAAGTCGTCTTATATTGTCACTACTATCATATCTTCTTCAACTATATGCATGTCAGATGCCTAACTGAAGAGTGACAGTGTAAACATAGTCGACGTCGAAGTTTTTTGTTCTGCAAGCTGTGTGCGTTATACCTGGAAGTCGTCTCGTATGGTCATTGCGAACTTTTCTGCTACAATAGTGTCCATGTGAGATGAGACGATAGGGAGATATAGTGTACACAACGATGAAATCTATGTATCTTCATTTGCCTATTGAACTCGTTGGATACCCTTCAAAGCCATCTTATACGGTTACTGCAATCGTATCTGCTTCAACTATATGTGTTGGAAATACCCTGTATAATGTCTAAATTATATCAAAGACTAATCAATCTCTCTCAGTACTTCAAATCATCCTTTGTTGTAGTGTCATGGTTGTAGTTGTTGATTTTTGAATTGTCAGAAATATATAAAATATGTCATGCTACTGTCATATCAATGTTGTAAGAGAATAAAGCTAAAAATCGACGTATTAGCGTTTCACTAGCACACCATCCATACAGTCCATCCCTTTTCTCAAAGAATTGTGGATTCCCCCACATTTATGGTCCTTCGAGCCGGATGGTGTAGTTAGTTGAAAATAGAATATTCAGGAACAGTTCCCCGATAAGCGGCAGAAGTTTGTAGATCTCGCATCATACATTTTTTGGAGATATGAAGCAGCAAGCTGTATAGAAGAGTTCCAGTTATACCATCATCGCAAGTTGGCTTTTGGACATTGCAAGTTCTAAATAAGGATTGCTGCAAGCTAGAATCTCTTCTAGTTCATCTCAAGTTACAATAGAAGGAAAGTTAATTTCTATTTACTCATTCAACATGGACGATTTACTGAAGCAGAGAAGAATTTGTAAATCGGCTATCACTCGCATTCAAACATTTATTGAAAGAAGTTTCGACACTGATATAGATAGGGAAGAGTTTGTTATTAGGGAATCATTTTTAATTGATAATTTCAAGAAGTACACTAGTATTCAAGATGCAATTGAAGTACTGGATGAGTTACAATCTCGAGACAGAGAAGAGATTGAAAATAAATATTGCACTCTCTTGACTCAGTTGAGAAAAGTTACTAAAAATATACCAGCTCAACATCAACAATCAATTAATTCTGATCTCTCACTCAAGCAAAATATTGAATCACCTACGATTAGTAATGTTCAGTTGCCCAAGTTAAATATACCATCATTTGGTGGTGATGTCTCAGAATGGAGATCTTTTATAGATCTATTCTCAGGCCTGGTTATTGCCAACAAAAACATAACCAACGTAGAGAAATTTGTATATTTAAAGTCAGCTTTGAAGACTGAACCACTCACTCTGATAAATAACTTACAATTAACTAACGACAACTCTCAAACAGCTATTGATATTTTGCAAGATAGATACGGTAACACTCATTTGATAATAAATAATCACCTGAAAAAGTTATAAGAATGCTTCCCTTTGAATAGATATACAGCGCAGAAATTAAGACATTTCATTTCTCACTCAAAACAGCATTTAAAATGCTTAGAAAACTTAGATGTTCCAATATACGCATGGGATTTGATGTTGATTTTCATATTCTCACAGAAGTTGGATTTCAATACACGAAAAGCCTTTGAGGAGAAAAAAAACTCGATTGAACTTCCCACTCTTGAACAATTTTTCACTTTTCTCGAAAAAAGATGCATTGTATTAGAGAATCTCTCAGCCCCAGGAACAAATAAAGTTTCGCATTTTTCTAGTTCAACCTTCCTTGGTAAAACCCCCTCAAATATGAACTGTTTGTATTGTGGTTATAATAATCATAATATTTACAAATGTACTAAATTCAACACTCTAAGTCACCCTATGAAAAAGCAATTTGTTCAGAATAATAAATTGTGTTTCAATTGTTTAGGAACAAAGCACACTATCGAAAATTGTTCATCCAAGGGATGTTCAATTTGTCAAAAAAGACATCACTCAATTTCGCATTTTGATTTTACTCAAACAAATAGGAATTCAATGCTCCAAACTAATAGAAATGCAGTACCCCCACTCCTACATTATCAAACTACATTATCAAACTCTCATGGTAGGACTTTCAAGCCCTCAAATGTTTCTACCATAGAAGATTCACAGATAACTGTTTCACAACCCACAACCTCTTCTTCAAATAACTCTCAATTAGACAGTATGCCCTCTCAACAGTTACCTGAAGCTAGAACAGAAAACTTAGCATCTCACATAGTTTTTTCCAATAATATTATACTGCTAGCCACTGCAAAGGTTACATTAATTTCAAGCAATGGTGTGCATATCGAAGCTAAAGCTCTTTTAGATAATGGAAGTCAATGTTCATTTATTTCTCAAGAGCCCTTCAAAAAATTGAATTTCACTCCATATATGAAGAACACTCAAATTCCTGGAATTTCAAACAATTCGTCTTTCTCAAATAAAATGGTAGATATTTCTATACACTCAAATTCTGATACTAAGGAATTCAAAGTCTCATGTGTTATTTTACAAAAGGTAACTTGTGAATTGCCTCAAACCTCTATCATCACAAAGGAATTGAATTTTCCTTCAAATATAAACCTGGCAGATCCAACATTTTTGAGCCATCAAAAATTGATTTATTATTGGGTTCTGATATTTATTATGATTTGTTAGCTCCTGGTATAATAAACTTAGGTACCAACATGCCTTCATTGCAGAATACGCAGTTAGAATGGGTCATAGGAGGTCCCATTACAAATCTAAATAGCTCACTGAATGTTTCTTTATTTTCTGCAGTAACAGATATCAATGATATCATACCAAAATTTTGGCAATTAGAAGAAGTTTCAAATAACACATATCTATCGCCCGAGGATGAATTGGCTGAACAAATATTTTCAAATACAACTGAAATACTTGAAAATGGAACATTTCAAGTAGATTCACTGTTCAAAACACCACATGAATATTTGAAGCTTGGTGATTCATTTTCACGGGCTAGTAAGCGCTTTTATCTATTGAAAAAAAGACTACACAATAATGAAAATCTATACGCTCAATACAAAGCGTTCATAGATGCATATGTATCATTGAATCATGCAAAATATATTCCACTCGAATTACATAATTCCATGGCTGAAAATAAATATTTCCTACCCCATCATTGTATTATACGTGAAGATAGTCTCACTACTAAGTTAAGGGTAGTATTTGATGCGTCCATGAGAACTACTAATGGTATTTCTTTAAATGACGTAATGTTGAAAGGATATTCCGTTCAATCGGAATTATTTGATATCCTTTGTAGATTTAGATCATTCAAATACGTTTTAATTTCGGACATAGAAAAGATGTATCGACAAATTGAAATCAATCCATCGCATTTATTCTTATTGAATATTCTTAGAAGAGACATTCCTAGTGAGCCTTTAAAATGCATTCAATTATCCACCGTTACCTATGGTACAAATTGTGCACCATATTGGCAACACGGTGTTTATTAGAATTGGCCAATATATATGAAACTAAATTTCCTTACGCCTGAAGCGTTAAAAACACAATGCTACGTAGATGATATTTTATGTGGAGCTGATACTTTGAAAGATTTATCAGAAATACAAAATCAACTTGTCACAATGTTGAAATTAGGCGGATTTAAACTACATAAATGGTGCTCTAATTCCCCAGAGTTCTTCAAAATACTTGAAAATAATGAACAAATTTCAGAATATGACATTACAAAACCTGAAAACTATTCTAATAAAGTTTTGGGACTCTCTTGGAATCCTGAAACAGATTTTTACAAAATATGTGTGCCTCCAAATAATTTGAATTCATTCACTAAAAGATCTACTTTGTCTACGATTGCACGGTTATTTGATCCTCTTGGATTTATTGGACCTGTTATTGTTATCGCAAAAATGATAATGCAGAAAATATGGTTATGTAAACTGAATTGGGGCGATGAATTGAATTCGGAGTTATTGAGTGAATGGAAAGATTTCATCAAAAATATCCCACACTTGTCAACTTTAATAATTCCGAGATATTTGTTTGCATCCAATGAAGTTTCTCAATTAGAGATACATGGATTCTCCGATGCATCTACCAAAGCTTATGGTGCTTGTGTATACTTCAGAACTTTATATTCAAATCAACAGGTCACTTGTAATCTAGTTTGCTCAAAATCGCGAGTTACTCCATTGAAACCTGTTTCTATACCAAAATTAGAACTTTGTGGCATGTTACTCTTAGCAAAACTCATTCAGAAGATATTGGATATTTTTGAAAATAAACTGACATTTGTCACTGTCAATTTGTGGTCAGATTCTCAAATATCTTTATACTGGATACATGGACATCCATCTCGTTGGACAACTTTCGTTGCCAACAGAGTAGCTGAAATTCAAGATATCACATTATCGCATAAATGGCGTTACATCAAGTCAGACCAAAATCCAGCAGATTTTTTATCCAGAGGTCTCAATCCCTCAGAAATTATTATGAAAGACTTATGGTGGCATGGACCAATAATTCTATCAGAATTTGATTTAGATTTGGATACTTGTGACACTGAATTTCATTTAGATAAGGTACCAGAACAAAGGAAAATAGTATTAATTACTACAAAAAATAATAATTGTGACATATTTCTTGCATTTTCTTGTTTCACTCGATTACAGAAAATAATTGCACTATGTTTACGATTCAAACATAATTGCAAACCTAATTCTAAGAAAAAATATGGATCATTAACTGTCGATGAATTGAAACAATCTTTAATAGTAATCATTGAAACCGTTCAAGATCAATGTTTTTCGTTAGAAATTGAGCAGATCAAACGCGGAAAGACTATTGAAAATAAAGCATTAGCTTCATTCAATCCATTCATTGATGATTCAGGTATATTAAGAGTTGGCGGACGTTTGGCACATGCAGATATAACATTTGAACAAAAATACCCCAATTTGATTCCAAACAAAGATCACATCACTACACTTTTACTGCGAAAGAAACACCTCAAACTTTATCACGCTGGTGCTCATACGGTTTCGTCCAATATCAGATTGAGATACTGGCCTATAAATGGTCTGAGAGAAATTAAACATATAATTAAACAATGCATCACATGCCACAGATTCAAAGCGAAGTGTGCTCAACAAATCATGGCTGACTCACCAAAAGATAGAATTTCATATTCTAGACCATTTTTGAAAGTTGGTGTAGACTTTGGTGGACCAATATCAACCGAATCATCGCGATTACGTAAAGCCCCTTTACAAAAATGTTATATCGCAGTTTTTGTTTGTATGGTTACAAAAGCGGTACACATTGAAGCAGTCTCTAATTTAACTACGGAAGCATTTCTTATGACCTTGAAGAGATTCATTTCAAGACGAGGAAATCCATCCGTTATATTTTGTGATAATGGATCGAATTTTATTGGCGCTAGCAATAAAATCAAAGAATTATCACATTTTTCCAAAAATAAACAACACTCGGATGAGATTGAACAGTCTTTATCAACTAATGAAACTCAATGGAAGTTTATCCCGCCAAGAAGTCCTCATTGGGGAGGCCTTTGGGAAGCTGCTATAAAAAGTACCAAATCTCATCTGAATAGAGTTATAGGCAACACCCAATTAACTTTTGAAGAAATTTCAACAGTTCTTACTCAAATCGAGGCAATATTGAACTCAAGGCCACTTTGTCCAATATCAAATGATCCATCAGATTTGAATTGTTTGACACCTGGTCATTTTTTAATTGGAACAAATTTGACTGCATTCCCTGAACAAGATTTAAGTTCAATCCCAGAAAATCGTTTAGCCTTGTGGCAACAATGTATTAAAATTCAACAAAATTTTTGGAAAAGATGGTCTGTGGAATATTTAAATCATCTTCAACATCGTCCCAAGTGGCTGAAGCCATGTAAAAACTTGAAAGTCAATGATTTAGTTATTTCAAAGGAAGATAATATGCCCCCTTTAAAATGGCCGATAGCCAGAATTTTGGAAACAATAACTAGTCCTGATGGAAAAGTTAGAGTCGTTAAACTCAAAACAAGTGGAGGTATAGTTACAAGGCCAATAACAAAAGTTTCTCCATTACCACAAGACATTCAAGATTGAAGTTTACACTTCAATGGGGGGAGTATGTTGGAAATACCCTGTATAATGTCTAAATTATATCAAAGACTAATCAATCTCTCTCAGTACTTCAAATCATCTTTTGTTGTAGTGCCATGGTTGTAGTTGTTGATTTTTGAATTGTCAGAAATATATGAAATATGTCATGCTACTGTCATATCAATGTTGTAAGAGAATAAAGCTAAAAATCGACGTATTAGCGTTTCACTAGCACACCATCCATACAAATCATCCCTTTTCTCAAAGAATTGTGGATTCCCCCACAATATGCATGTCAGATGCTAGACTGCAGAGTTACAGTGTAAACATAGTCGAAGTCGAAGTTACTCGTTCTGCAAACTGTATGCGTTATATCACTTAGAAGTAGTCTAATCTGGTCAATGCAAACTTGTCTGCTTCAATATTGTCAATGTAAGTTGATAGGATAGAGAGATATAGTGTGCACAACGATGGAATCTATGTATCTTCATTTGCCTATTGAACTCGTTGAATACCCTTCAAAGTCGTCTTATACGGTCACTGCAATGGTGTTTGCTTCAACTGTATGCATGTCAGATGCTAGACAGCAGAGTCACAGTGAAAACATAGTCGAAGTCGGAGTTTCTTGTTCTGCAAGATGTGTGCGATATACCCGGTTAGAAATAGTCTTATATGGTCACTGCAATCGTATCTGCTCCAACTGTATGCTAGTTAGATGCTAGACGGCAGAGTTACAGTGTCAACAGAGTCGAAATCGAAGTTTCTTGTTGTGCAAGTTGTGTGCGTTATATCTGCTCGGAAGTTGTCTGATATGGGCATTGCGAACTCGTCTGCTTCAATAGTATTCATGTGAATAAGATAGAGAGATAGAGTGTGCACACCGATGGAGTCGATGTATCTTCATCTGCCAATTGTACTTGCTATATATCCTCCAAAGTCGTTCAATATGGTCACTGCGATCATATCTGCTTGAACTGTATGTATGTCAGATGCTAGACTGCAGAGTTACAATGTAAACATAGTCGAAGTCGATGTTTCTTATTCTATAAATGTGTGCGTTATACCTGCTTGGGAGTCGTCTTATTTGATCAATGCGAACTTGTCTGCTTCAATAGTGTCTATGTGAGATGATAGGATAGAAATTAATAGTGTGTAAACGATGAAATCGATGTATTCCTATCTGCCTATTGTACTCGTTATATACTCTTCAAAAACGTCTTATACGGTCCATGTCATCGTATCTGCTTCAACTATATGCATGTCAGATGCTAGACTGCAGAGTTACAGTGTAAACATACCCTAAGTCGAAAGTTCTCGTTTTGCAAGCTGTGTGCGTTATACAGCTTGGGAGTCGTCTCATATGGCCAATGCAAACTTGTCTGCTTCAATAGTGTCAATATGAGATGATAGGATGGAGAGATACAGTGTGCACAACGATGAAGTCGATGTATCTTCATTTGCCTATTGTACTCGTTATATAACCTTCAAAGTCGTCTTATACGGTCACTGTAATCGTATCTGCTTCAACTGTATGCATGTCAGATGATGGACTGCAGTGTTACAGTGTAAACATAGTCGGAGTCGAAGTTTCTTGTTCTTCAAATCGAGTGCGTTATACCCACTTGGAAGTCGTCTTATATGGTCAATGCAAATTTATCTGCTTCAATAGTGTCTATGTAAGATGTTAAGATAGAGAGATTTAGTGTGCACAACGATGGAGTCGATGTATCTTCATTTGCCTATTGTACTCGTAATATACCTTTCAATGTCATCTCATACGGTCACTGCAATCGAATATGCTCCAACTGTATGCATGTCAGATGCTAGACTGCAGAGTTACAGTGTTAAAAAAGTCGAAGTCGAAGTTTCTTGTTCTGCAAGCTGTGTGCGTTATACCCGCTATGGTCAATGTAAACTTGTCTGCTTCGATAGTGTCCATGTGGGATGATAATATAGAGAGATATAGTGTGCACAACGATGAAGTCGATATATCCCCATTTGCCTGTTGTACTCGCCATATACCCTCCAAAATCGTCTTATATGGTCACTGCTTCAACTGTATGCATGCCAGAAGCTAGACTGCAGAGTTTATGTGTAAACATACTGGTAGTCGAAGTTTATTGTTCTGCAAGTTGTGTGCGTCATAACCACTCAGAAGTTTTCGAGGTTTCTTGTTTTTCAAGCTGTGTGCGTAATACCTGTTTGGGAGTCGTCTTTTATGGTCATTGCGAGTTTGTCTGCTTCAATAGTGTCCATGTAAGATGATAGGATAGAGAGATAGAGTGTGAACTCCGATGCAGTCGATGCATCTTTATCTGCCTATTGTACTTAATATATACCTCCCAAAGTCGTCTTATATGGTCACTGCGATCATATATGCTTCAACTATATGCATGCTACAAAGGTATTCATGTGAGATGTTACAATACAGAGATGCAGTGCGCCGACTGATGTCGAAGTATCTTCACTTGTCAATTGTCCCTCGAAGTCGTCTTATATGGTCAGTGCGATCGTATCTGCTATAGCTGTCGGCATGTCAGATGTTAGAATGCGGAACAACAGTGTAAGCATAGTCGGGGTCGAAGTTTCTTGTTCTGTCTGTTGTTTGCGTTATACCCGCTTCGATGTCGTCTTATATAATAGTTGCGAACTCATATAAATCGAAAAATACTCCAACACTCTTGTTTACTTTCGCAAAAGCCTACCAGATGGAGAAAGTCCGAACACCGTATCACGAAAATCAAAAAAATCAGTACGACGTCATGACGCGGAAATATTCCAAGTTCATTGAAAAAAATAGTGAGTGACAAGTGTATGTTTTCTGCCCGGAATTCGATAAAAAACAAAGACGACCAACGAAAAAGTCTCTATACATTGGTACTCAAAATTTCCTCTTTACTGGAAGAGAAAAATTGGAGAAGTATTATTTCTGATGAAGTCCCGATATTCATAATCCCTCGAATATCTCGAGAACGGCACAAAAAATCGAAAATCTTAATCGAAAAATACCCCATCACTCCTGTGGACTTTCGCAACGACCTACCACATGGAGAAAATCCGAACATTATATCACGACAAACAAAAAGAATTTTACGACGTCATGACGCGAATTGATTCTAAGTTCATTGAAAAAAAAAGGTCGGTGACAATTGTATGTTTTTTGCACAAAATTCGATAGAAATCAAGACGATCAACGAAAAATTGTCTATACATTTTTACTCAAAATTGCCTGTTTACTGGAAAAAAAATTGGAAAAGTAATATTTTTGATGAGATTTTTTCAAGTCCCGATATTCATATTTTCCCAAATATCTCGAGAACGGCACAAAACAACGAGAATATAAATCGAAAAATACTCCAACACCCTTGTCGACTTACGCAAAGGCCTACCACATGGAGAAAGTCCGAACACCGTATCACGAAAAACAAAAGAATTAGTACGACGTCATGACGCGAAATAATTTCAAGTTCATTGTATAGGAGAAGGAAGGTGACAAGTGTATGTTTTTCGCCCAAAATTCGATAGAAGTTGTAACAAAATACATATCATTATCATTATATATATATCATCCTGTAGACGACGACAAGTTGAATAAATGTCATCACATCTTACATGGTGTCAGAAGAGATTTTCAACAATTTATAGCTAGAATTGGAAGAACACCAAGCTCAATCATTGTTGAAAGATTACAAGAAGCCTCATTTATCGATATAAGATGGAGCAAGGTGACAATCCAAACGAAAAAATTCAAATTTTTCCTGCTACACAACCTAGACGAATAAACATAAGTGAAGCAGAAAACAAGTCAAAAACTTGGGAAAGATGGTATCAAGAGTATCAATTCTATGTTGCAGCATCAGGGATTCATCAATTACCCAAAGAAATGCAGGTAGGAAATTTAATGAACTGCTTGGGACCAGACATTCTTGATATATTTGAGTCATTTGAGCTGACCGAAGTGGAAAAAAATGATCCAGAAATAATAATAAGGAAATTTTCAGAAGAATTTGATGAATCACATCAGTATCAAACGTACAATACTTACGTATTCTTCAATACTAATCAAGAGGATGGTAGATCATTTGAAAACTACCTCATTGATATCAAAATGAGGATTGAACTCTGTGATTTCAATACAGTTCAAAACAATATGACCCTTGAGGACCGCTTACTACGAGATAAGCTGATTTTGGGAGTGAGGAGTAGTGAAGTCAGAGAAAAACTACTGAGTGATCCAAAATTAGATTTGACAAAGGCGATCCGTATTTGTGGAGCAAGTGAACAAACTTCTGAGCAATTATTTCATATCACTGGATATTCCAAGATGTGTGGTGCCATCAAAGAACATCAAGAACAGAAAAACAAAACTAAAAATTCAGAATTGTTTTTCGGCAGGAGATGTGGTACTAAACATGGAATACGTCAGTGTCCAGCGTACGACAAGAAATGCGAATGTTGCGGAAAGAAAGGACATCTAACAGAAAAGTGTTTCAAGAATAGAAACGAATAGAAGAAGTTCTCTAATCAAGTAGAAGTAGGAAGTGAGACTACAGAAGACGAGTTAGAAGAATTCAATCTACACCTTCATTCAATATTTTCATCAAATACAGATGACGACGACTGGTTGGAGACGATCAAAATTGAAGAAGAAAATATAACAGTCAATTTAGATACTGGAGCCAAAACCAACATTATGCCCATAAAATAAATACCAGAACTTGATATTGATTTGAAAAAGTCTAATATCAAAAATATCATTAGCTCCAATCAAGAGAAAACAGGAGTGTTGGGTAAAATCAACACTAATTGCTTGGTTAAAGGAAAACAATTTATGACAGAATTCCAAGTTGTGGATTTAGACACAATACTAGTTTTGGGAGATGAAGCCTGTGTTGAACTCGGATTGATTAAACGAATTCATCAAGTAGTAAATTCTTCTGATAGTGAAATTTATGAAGGACTTGGCTGCTTCAAGAATTTCGAATACAAATTGGGGTTCCGCGAGAATCCTGTTTTCAGTATTCATCCCGCAAGATCAATTCCACATAGAATTCGTGACGAAGTCAAAGCAGAGCTTGACAATATGGTAAAACTAGGTGTGATAATCACGCAAGACAGTCCTACTCCAGTTGTAAGCAATTTGGTTGAAGTCAATAAAGGAAAGAAGTTAAGAATTTGTATAGACCCAACAGATCTAAACAGGAATATTCTTCGTAGACAGTATCCATTGAGTACCTTTGAAGAAATTTCAGCAAGAATTAGAAATTCGACTTGGTTCACTATTCTTGATTGTGAAAGAGGATTTTGGCAGGTAAAGGTTTCAGAAGAGTCTGTGAAATATCTAACGTTTTCAACTCCGTGGGGCAGATATTCTTATCAACGACTTCCTTTTGGGATGTGTTCTGCTCCAGAAGTTTTCTAGAATCTGATATCATCAATTCTTCAAAAATTCAAGAACGTAGAGGTATCAATGGATGATATACTAATTCACGCTACTTCAGTGGAAAATTTGAGATTGCTGAACAAGAAAGTGATGAAGGAGCTATTTGAAAAAGGAGTAAGATTGAATAAAGAGAAATGTCAGTTTGATAAATAATCGATCGAATTCCTTCGCCACATAGTAACTAACGAAGGACTCAAACCAGATGCGGACAAGATTGATGCTATTAATAGATTGAAAACGCCAACAGACAAAAAATCACCTCAAAGACTTCTAGGAATGGTGACATATCTATCAAAATTCATTTCGAATTTATCAGAGATAACTAAACCTCTAAGACAACTTTTAATGAAGAATTTTGAATGGTGTTGGTGTCATGAACAAGAAGTGGCATTTGAAACTATCAAGACTAAATTATGCAGTTTGCCTGTACTAAAGTATTACGATGGTGATAAGAACAACATGCTGTCAGTTGACAGTAGTTCTTTTGCTATGGGAGTACCTTCACTTCAGGATGGACATGCAAAAGCATATGCTTCAAAAGCACTCTCACTAGCTCAGCAAGCTTATCCACAGATAGAAAAAAAAGCTTTGGCAATAAGATTTGGTTGTCAGAAATTTCATCCTTTCATCTTTGGTAAAGAAGTATTAGTTGAAACTGATCACAAGAAATTGCAATCGATTTTCACTAAACCGTTGGATAGAGCACCAGCTAGGATGAAGAGAATTACACTAGATGTTCAGCCATATGGAGTGACAGTAAAATACAAGAAAGAAAATGATATACCAATTCCTGATGCTCTAGGTCGTGATGTTGATAATGTTCCTGATGATGAAAACGAAAACGAGCTTGAAGTAAATCTGATTTTACCGATAACTGTGCCGTGGGCAAAACAAATGAGTGAAGAAATGAATGAGAGTGATAACTCAGAAAGCTGAAACTTGTAATAGAGAATGGATGGCCTGATTCCTGCGATGAGCTATGCGTTGATGTTAAAGAATTTCAGAATTTCCGAGATGAACTTTCAGTTTATGAAGGTTGAACTGATACATGGAGATCATTTTCAATAGCTTCAATAGTGTCCATGTAAGATGATAGGATAGAGAGATAGAGTGTGAACTCCGATGCAGTCGATGTATCTTTATCTGCCTATTGTACTTTATATATACCCCCCAAGGTCGTCTTATATGGTCACTGCGATCATATCTGCTTCAACTGTATGCATGTCAGAAGCTAGACTGCAGAGTTCATGTGTAAACATAGTGGTAATCGAAGTTTATTGTTCTGCAAGTTGTGTGCGTTATAACCGCTTAGAAGTTGTCTCATATGGGCATTGCGAACTCGTTTGCTTCAATAGTCTCCATGTGAGATGATAGGATAGAGATAGAGTGTGCACACCGATGGAGTCGATGTAAGTTCATTCGCCTATTGAAGTCGTTATATACCCTTCAGAGTCGTCTTATACGGTCACTGCGATCATATCTGCTTTAACTGTATGCATGTCAGATGCTTGACTGAAGAGTTACAATGTAAACATAGTCGAAGTCGATGTTTCTTGTTCTGCAAGCTGTGTGCGTTATACCCGCTTGGAAGTCGTCTTAAATGTGTAACGTAAAATTTTACCTTTTACACTGCACCTGGTAGCTTTTCGTCGGCGGCATATGGGTGTGGGTTGATACCTTTGCTAATCCTCAGATGTATCAATAGTCAAATCTTTCAACTAGATAACATGTGGAATTTATAAGAATATATATATATATTTCTGTAACTTCATTTTGGACGCCACTGATTCTTTTAGAACATAGATAGAATGTCTAGGATAAAATCAGAAACCTGTAGGTTGAGTTCAGAGAGAGATATCAGTAAAAACATGGAAACTTCAAAAATACATACAAATTTAATGATGAAAATGTTTTTCATGAAATACATTAGCAATATATTATTATATACATTCGTAGAATATTATGGATACTTTTCAAATCTTGATTTTATCAGATATTATATTTATAATATTTTATTGACATTTTGTTAATTTCCCTATGAGTGAACCCATTTTGAAGAAGATTGTTATTGGACTATAATTGGCTATGATATTGATTAACCCTGAAAATTCATGAATTTTGGAGAGTCTTATTACGCATTTTCCGCTATATAAAATGTTTCATGTCCGCTGCTAATGGTGTCAGAAATTCAAGTAGGGTTTGAACATATACTGTGTGTTGAAATTTGAAAAGTTATAACTCCATGATAATTCATATGTAAATATGTAAAAATTATGTAAAAATTATGTAAAATTAATATTTAATGGACTTAATACTAGAAAAACCTGAGTTATCCAATATGCAGGTATCTGCTAGTTGTCGACTGTTACTGGACATGGAAGATGGTCGCGAGATGGCGACATTGAAGGGCAGCTTCAAAATTGGTGGCTGGAGGATTAAAAATCAGCTATTCAGGTCCGAGGTGACTCAAAAACCTGCGCCTTGAAGTTGGGAAATGCAAATCATGGTCTCCACGACATTCGGTAGACAGATAGGGCCCTCTGCTGCATACATAGCCCCTGAATGAGGTACGGGACACGTGGATGGGTGGCCTTCAAAACTCCAACATAAAACCCTAAAATAAATTATGGGGCGTATAGAGACCGCCTGGATCACTGATGGGGACACAAAATAACTCACCTCTTTTGGATCGAGGGTTTTAACAAAAAAACCTGGATGAACATCGGGGAAAAGAAACGTGGCGATGAAGGTTCGGTCGGCATGAGGGTCACGTGGTCGAAGTCGGGACGTCTGGGTCTCGTAAACTGCTTTTGGGCAACTCGGTTAGGCCCCATAAAGATGACCAGAATAAATAGTGCCTTGAAGGGATGAATATTTTCAGCATTGAAATGCTACCAAAAGATTTCAAAAAAAACATGGACTCACCAGCTAGTTCGCGTGCTGCTGCTGCGAGAACAACCACCTTGAGAGAAGAATCATGGCCAACTGAGAAAAGTCTTCGCCGGAAAGCGGAAACCGAAATCGATACGACCTTGACATTGACACAGTTTTGTCAGTCATGACCTAATTTTACTTGATAGATCTAATGAACACCAGGAGATGGCGACAGCGAAAATGCCAAAATCCTTACATAGTTGAGTATGCTTTGAACAACGTACGAATGCTAAAATCCATGCATAGTGGAGTTATTTTCGAGCAAGGTTTGAACGAGGCATCGGAATCAAGATATTCATGCGTAGAACGACTAATTCACGGCAGAGGAATTCGCCAAATACGAAGGAAGAATAAGAGTAGAAATTGTCTGACGGTCAGTACAGTACGGTCACAAGGTCACGGTCACGACATAACCAAGCAGTAAAGAAGTGAAGAAGTAAACATTGGATATTGAATAACTCGCTGGGACATTTTTGAAAAGCAATGAAAGGATATTTCAACCAATTTCCCACAACTATATCTAACTATACAATATTTACATATAAACACGGGAGGAGTATATCGTACGTATCTTTTGTTATTCCTTGTCTGATTTTCAGTGTTTGTGAATTCCCATGATTGTTGTTTTCTTTATTTTCAGAAAAACTATTGGAAATACAGAAATTTGATAATCATCATTGAATAGAAGACTACCTCAAGCAGATTCATTATATTGTATGGTCCACGTATCATGCAAAGAGATTCAGGTAGGATTTTCATTTGATGAAATATTTGTGTTGCTTTTCAATGTTGACATTCAGATTAATTTTATATTTAATTTGTTTCAGGATACCCACAACTCACGAGACACAAGGAGAGGCAGCGTGGTATACAGTGTGTTAAACTAGACATACCTCTTTGAACTATGTTACAAAATATACAATAAAAGTGTCTGACTTCTATAGTGTTTCCTTTGAGAGTTTTATCTGGAATTATAGTAGAAGATCACGTAGAAAAGTAACGTTTTGATGTAGGCTAGTTATATTAGAAAATAAAAACGTTACAAATGGTCAATGCGAACTTGTCTGCTTCAATAGTGTCCTTGTGAGATGATAGGATAGAGAGATATAGTGTGTACGACGATGAAGTCGATGAATCCTCATTTGCCTGTTGTACTCGCTATATACCCTCCAGAGTCGTCTTATATGGTCACTGCAATCGTATCTGCATCAACTGTATGCATGTCAGATTCAAGACTGCAGAATTACAGTGTGAACATAGTCAAAGTCGAAGTTTCTTGTTCTGCAAGCTGTGTGCGTTATGCCCGCTTGGAAGTCGTCTTATATGGTCAATGCGAACTTGTCTGCTTCGATAGTGTACATGTGAGATGATTTGATAGAGAAATAGAGTGTGCACTTCGATGAAGTCGATGTATATTCATCTGCCTATTGTACTTGCTATATACCCTCCGAAGTCATCTTATATGGTCACTGCGAACATATCTGCTTCAACTGTATGCATGTCAGATGCTAGACTGCAGAGTTACAGTGTGAACATAGTCAAAGTCGAAGTTTCTTGTTCTGCAAGGTGTGTGCGTTATACCCGCTTGGAAGTCGTTTTATATGGTCAATGCGAACTTGTCTGCTTCAATGGTGTCAATGTGAAATGATAAGATAGAGAGATCTAGTGTGCACAACGATGAAGTCGATGTATCTTCATTGTACTCGTAATATATCCTACGAAGTCGTCTTTTACGGTCACTGCAATCGTATCTGCTTCAACTGTATGCATGTCAGATGCTGGACTGCAGAGTTACAGTGTAAACATAGTCGGAGTCGAAGTTTCTTCTTCTGCAAATCGAGTGCGTTATACTCGCTTGGAAGTCGGTTACTATGGTCAATGCGAACTTGTCTGCTTCAATAGTATCCATGTGAGATGAAAGGATAATGAGATATAGTGTGTACGACGATGAAGTCGACGTATCCCCTGTCGTCTTATATGGTCTCTGCGATCATATCTACTTCAACTGTATGCATGTCAGATGCCAGACTGCAAAGTTACAATGTAAACATATTCGAAGTCGATGTTTCTTGTTCTGCAAGCTGTGTGCGTTATACCCGCTTGGAAGTCGTCTTATATGGTCAATGCGGACTTGTCTGCCTCAATAGTGTCCATGTGAGATGAAAAGATAGAGAAATAGAGTGTGCACTTCGATGAAGTCGATGTATATTCATCTGCCTATTGTACTTGCTATATACCCTCCGAAGTCATCTTATATGGTCACTGCGATCATATCTGCTTCAACTGTATGCATGTCAGATGCTAGACTGCAGAGTAAACATAGTCGAAGTCGAAGTTTCTTGTTCTGCAAACTGTATGCGTTATACCTGCTTGAAAGTCGTCTAATATGGTCAATGCAAACTTGTCTGCTTCAATATTGTCAATGTAAAATGATAGGATAGAGAGATATAGTGTGCAAAACGATGAAGTCGATGTTTCTTCGTTTGCCTATTGTACTCGGTATATACCCTTCAAAGTCGTCTTATACGGTCACTGCAATGGTGTCTGCTCCAACTGTATGCATGTCAGATGCTAGACTGCAGAGTCACAGTGTAAACATAGTCGAAGTCGAAGTTTCTTGTTCTGCAATATGTGTGCGATATACCCGCTTAGAACTCGTTTTATATGGTCACTGCAATCGTATCTGCTCCAACTGTATGCAAGTTGGATGCTAGACGGCAGAGTTACAGTGTGAACAGAGTCGAAATCGAAGTTTCTTGTTGTGCAAGTTGTGTGCGTTATATCTGCTCGGAAGTTGTCTGATATGGGCATTGCGAACTCGTCTGCTCCAGAAGTATTCATGTGAATAAATTATTTATTTAACCAATTTCATCATTTCTACCTGGAGAATCGGAAACACAGTTCCAACCGAATCAAACAGATTCAATTCCTATTTATCTCTTCTTCTCCTTCGATTTGTCTAATTTTCCAATATCGGAATTTCAGTGAGGTTACTTAATTATATTTTTCCATTCATGTCAATAGTTCATGAAACATGAAACATAGCTCACCGCCTGACGGGGCACAAAGCACAGAGACCCAGATGCACAGGATAGGATTTCTTGAGGAAAAGAAGAGGAAGAGTTGTTAACTGGCTTGTCAGTGTCAGTCGTCAGTCAATGATAGTATTCTGCAATTTTGACAAATGAAAATATTGAAAATCACTAAATAAATTATTGAGCTATTTGGAACTGAAAACACAATGACAACAGAGAAAAAAATATGAAATATGCCATCACAAAATCCGTTCATTCTGGATTCTCTACACAGGTCGAGTGAGTATATCGGTATGCAAAACAACAGGAATGAAATCAATTTATGAACAGGATGAAGAACGCTGGTGAAAAATATACAAACTCACATGTGTAACAGGAGATCACTATACAAAACTACTTTACACTGGTTTTGAATGAACTATGAGAGCACTAAAAGATCAGCAAGAGAATCAGGAGCTTGAAGAGCAACGTAGATCAGGTAGTGTAGACTTGTGGAGAAGAGTAGAGAGAGCTTCATCCTTGGCTGTCTTCAGTATTTATGCACTGCTTCGGCCTTGGCACAAGGACAAGTAAATCTGGAATCTCATTGGTCAAAACTCCCACCTTGTCATGGCTCATGGCCATGGCCACTAAATCTGTCCTTGAAAAGCACATGTGCACCTCCAACACAAAACGCGGAAATATAATATTCAACCATAAATGGGCACAGGAACAGGATCTACTACCATTGCTCATGCTACTGAATGAATTTGGCTGGAAAATATTCAATAACAACAAAGTTATGAGCAGTCAAACATCAAGCATTTCAACAGATAGATAATTCAATCAAATTTCATATCATAAGCAAAGGGTTGAAAATAATGGAAGTATCAGGAAAAGCTTTGTGAAGTCAGAAATCAATGCATTACTCAGCTCTCTCAGGTTTTCAGGTTTCGAGCTTTCGAACAGGTGAAATTCAACTAGAATCAGGCTCAGGTACTTAGATTCTGATCAAAACCAGTCTAGTAATGAAGCTGGTCATAAACACCTCATTACACACCCCTCGTACTTGCGTTCAAAAAAATGGAAGCTCTAGCTTCTATTTTTTTTTAACTCATTCATCACCAACTATAAACTGGAATACTTATATACAATCCTTATATTTATACCTTATCTGGAAATCAGCAGGACCTAAATGTAATCCATATCTATATACACTATCTGGAATCTTTTCTCACTATTCAGATTATTTACGACAGGATCTGAAACAGTAAAATGATTAATATATACTCCTATACTTACTATTTACATAAACGTCTGGATTTCTGGACTGGACTAATCCAGACGTCTCTGGACCAAAGTGTTCAGGAAAAATTCTTGCTTTCCACTTTCAATTTTTCGTTGATGACCAGGATTCCCACATTTCCAACAAATCCTTCTAACTTCTTAAAAGTAGAAAGAATGAGAGACAGGGCAAGGCAAGTTTGAAGCAGAGGCGGGTCGGACTGCTTCAAAACTAGAATTCCGGAAACAGGACTCGTCGGAATTCATAGCTGCGGATGCCTTTTTCTGTTTCCAAGCTGGATAACGGGGCGATAGGAAATTGTCCGGACCTAATTTCCTATTTCTGTTCCTGGAACACTTTCGCATTAAACCTATACCGGTCTCTGTAATGAATTCTGTCACTCCATTGACAGTCTGGACATCATTACAGAACCTAAATTCCATCTGGACTGGAATTTCTGGAAAATCCGGAATTTCTGGAAAATCTGGAATATCTGGAATGTCGGGAATATCTGGACTTCCTGTACATCCTGTACCAACAGGATAGTCTGGTGAACGGAGGAAATTCGGATTTCTGGAAAAATCTGGATAGTCTGGATCTTCTGGAGAATCTGAATTCTCTATCCAATCTGTGTCTCCTGGACTTCCCGGATTGTCTAAATTAACGGGACTTCTTGACTGAAATGGATAATCTGGAAAATCTGGATTTTCTGGAAAATATGGAAAATCAGGATTATCTGGAACATATGCTCTACGCACATCTTCTGTATCATCAGGATCTTCCGAAACATTCCTATTCCCTGAAAAATGTTGTAAATCTGAAATTTCTGGAATATACGGATTAAATGCTGCTTCTGGATAATCTCGATTTTATACACCCAACGGATGTGCTGAATATCCCGGATCTCTACTTTCAGGAATTTCTGGCTGCTCTGGATACCCTGGATGTTCTGGATAAATTGAATTTTCAGGACTGTCTGGATTATCGGGGAACTCACTGAGTACTGGATTCTCGGATTTGTCTGGAGGGAGACATACACAATCAAGGGCTAAAATATCCCTCTGGTCACATCTGGAACAAAATATTGTTGGTTGGTTTCTGCAGGCACTTCTCATGTGACCATGCAGTCCACATCTCCAACAAACAGTCTCACTGTTTTGAAGGCCTATATTTTGTTTTCTCTTCTGGGCATATGTCCTAGAACTAGGTTCTTCATACCTAATCGGTTCCGGACAGAATGACACAAGTGAGAGTGGTGGCAGGTAGTGATAATCCTGGTAGGTTTGATATATCTCACTTCTCAGGCTCTCATATTCTAGAATCCTTGAGATTAGGGATGGTACATCCTGGAAATCAGTCTTTCTGATATACAGGCGGTAGTCTGGCAGTAAATTCCGGTATAGCCAAGTCAATTCATGTGCTTTATCAAGAGTGCCTTGTCTTCGGATTAGTGTCTGCATGTCTATCACATAATCTCTAGCCGGTTCCTCAACTTTCTGTTTCTTCTGGATGATATCAAACTGGAGCTGTTCATGATATCGAAATGGAAAGTATGCTACCTGGAAACACTCTTGGAAAGCTGGCCAGGAATTCCAGGAGGTATGTCAGGACTCTCTAGAGTTGTTTCAGGATCATCTGGACATGTTTCAGGACTATCTGGACTTAGTTGAGGATTATCTAGACGATCAGGTGGTGCAAGAATATCTGGTAAATCTGGAGGCGGTTTCCTCACAAGATTCTCAGGCCTGAGAACTAATATTTCAGGAACTTCCACCCTCAGGAACCACATCAATCGGTTTTGTAGCATCTCCACAGGACCTTCAGTTTTTAGACCATACATTCTTAGTTCTCTGATTAATTCGGATTTGTTCAGGTTATATACCCACTCACTCTTGGGTTTGAACCTGATATGTGCTCTCTGTAGCTCTCTGGACCTGGATTCCTGGATTTTCGGTGGTTCTCACAACCTTTACATTTATCATCAACAATATCAGGGCCTAACATTTTATTCAACTGGTTAAATGAGCTGGAATTTCAGGATGATTATCAGGATGAAATGTATTCGGAAATTAACGGATTTGGCTCTCTTGCAGTCTCAAATTTTAGTGACTCTCATGACAAAAAAAAGTATCTGGACTCAACAAATATTTTCTGGATTTCTGGACTTTGATTTTGAATTAATTTATAGCTCAACTCAACTGGAAATGTCCTTTATAAAATATCAGGGTCAAATAAAGATTCAACTCTCAAGACACAAATTATACAGGTACTTTCAGGAAAAGTGTTGTGATTCTGATTCCAAACTATGAAATACTGGTTCAGGGAAAAAAACTGTGCAGGACTGGAATAATGCAACTTTTCTGGTAAAAAGGACTGAATTGTTTTCTGATTCAATAACCAAGAAGTCCCTGCTTGGGCGCCATTTGTGAGGTTCTTTTTTCTGGAGCCCTTACTTTGACGCTCTGTTCAGGACAGGAGACTACTCTGGTACCTGACAGGGGGGATTCTCGAGCGCCAGATTGTTTTTGAGGTAGTTTACTCTACCTGCTCTGCACAAAATATTTTTTTGGTACAGAGGCCCAAAGTAGCAACAATGGAGAAAGGTACAAGAGGTATACCTACCTCGGTACCCACAGTATAATCCAGGGGTCAATGGTTTTGAATCGACCTGGAATCAATAAGTAGCCACGGGAGTGTAGGCTTTAATTACAAACCCTGGGTTCAGCCTGGAATACTGGTTGCTATTTCTGGTCGGGATAATTACAGGAATCAAAGCAAAATATCTCTCAGGTCTCTGGTATTTTAAGGTTGGGTCTGGAGAATTATTTATTTAACCGATTTTATCATTTCTACCTGGAGAATCGGAAACACAGTTCCAACCGAATCAAACAGATTCAATTCCTATTTATCTTTCCTTTTCCTTCGATTCTTCTAATTTCTCAATATCGGAATTTTAGTGAGGTTGATTAATTATATTTTTCCATTCATGTCAATAGTTCATGAAACATAGCTCACCGCCTGACGGGGCACAAAGCACAGATACCCGGATGCACAGGACAGGATTTCTCGAGGTAAAGAAGAAGAAGAAAAATTGTTAACTGGCTTGTCTGTGTCAGTCGTCAGTCAATAATAATATTCTGCAATTTTGACAAATAAAAATATTGAAAATCACTAAATAAATTATTGAACTATTTGGAACTGAAAACACAATGACAACAGAGGAAGAAATATGAAATATGTCATCACATAATCCGTTTATTCTGGATTCTCTACACAGGTCGGGTGAGTATATCGGTATTCAAAACAACAGGAATGAAATCAATCTATGAACAGGATGAAAAACACTGGTTTTGAATGAACTATGAGAGCACTAAAAGATCAGCAAAAGAATCAGGAGCTTAGAGAGCAACGTAGATCAGGTAGTGTAGACTTGTGGAGAAGAGTAGAGAGAGCTTAATCCTTGGCTGTCTTCAGTATTTATGCACTGCTTTGGCCTTGGCACAAGGACAAGTAAATCTGGAATCTCATTGGTCAAAACTCCCACCTTGTCATGGCTCATGGCCATGGCCACTAAATCTGTCCTTGAAAAGCACATGTGCACCTCCAACACAAAACGCGGAAAAAATAATATAATACCTTTGCTCATGCTACTGAATGAATTTGGCTGGAAAATATTCAATAACAACAAAGTTATGAGCAGTCAAACATCAAGCATTTCAACAGATATATAATTCAATCAAATTTCATATCATAAGCAAAGGGTTGAAAAATATGGAAGTCTTTTGGGTTGTTATGATGTTCATGAGATTTTACTATCAGGAAAAGCTTTGTGAAGTCAGGAATCAATGCATTACTCAGCTCTCTCAGGTTTTCAGGTTTCGAGCTTTCGAACAGGTGAAATTCAACTAGAATCAGGCTCAGGTACTTAGATTCTGATCAAAACCAGTCTAGTAATGGAGCTGGTCGAAAACACTTCATTACAATATGAGACGACTTTGGAGGGTATATAGAAAGTACAATAGGCAGATGAAGTTACATCGACTTCATCGGAGTGCACACTCTATCTCTCTATCCTATCATCTCACATGGACACTATTGAAGCAGACAAATCCGCATTGAACATATGAGACGACTTCCGAGCGGGTATTACGCACACAGCTTGCAGAACAAGAAACATCTACTTCGACTATGTTTACATTGTAACTCTTCAGTCTAGCTTCTGACATGCAGACAGTTGGAGCAGATATGATCGCAGTAACCACTTTGGAGGGTATATAGCAAGTACAATAGGCAGGTGAAGATATATCGACTTCATCGGTGTGCACACTCTATCTCTCTACCTATCATCTCACATGGTTTTTATTGAAGCAGACGAGTTCGCAATGCCCATATGAGACGACCTCCAAGCGGGTATAACGCACACAACTTGCACAACAAGAAACTTCGACTTCGACTTTGTTTACACTGTAACTCTGCCGTCTAGCATCTAACTTACATACAGTTGAAGCAGATACGATTGCAATGACCATATAAGACGAGTTCTAAGTGTTAGAAAATGTTATCTAATGTGTTATCTTTTCACAACATATTGTATATGAAGTCATGTTTGATAGTTAGTTGTCAATAAAATATATTGAATAACGTCACAGAATATTCTTCCTGATATCGTTCATTCACATGAACTTGAGTAAAAACCAACAAAAACCATCAGGTTATGGGCCCAGAAGATGAATTCATTGTTTAGTACATCATCAGAGCATCGTATCTGAAAATTTTGATATAAATCTAAATATCTGAATAAGTATACATAGTCTTCAAGTTATAGTCAGTGTCAAACTCAAGATGGCCAGTGGACAAGGAGGTTTGCCTACTATGGAAAAACTGGAAGGAATGTCCAACTATAACAATTGGAAATTCGCTATGAGGATGTACTTGATACACATAGATCTATGGGAATATATTTCAACGAACGTAGTAACTCCTGATCCTAAAAATGAGTCTAAAGCTCTAGCTAAGATATGTCTCATGGTTCAACCTACTGCATATGTTTATGTAAGATCAGCAGCAACAGCCAAAGAAGCTTGGACTAATCTTGAGAAGGTTTATGAAGATAAAGGATTATCCAGGAGGTTAACTTTGCTTCGATCTTTGTTCGCAGTGAAATTAGAGAAATTCTTGAACATGGAAGAATATGTATCGGAAGTAATGTCTTTAAATCAGAAACTTGCAGACATAAATTCTCCGATCGATGACGAGTTTGTTGCAGTCATTCTCCTCAGTGGTTTGCCTTCAGAATATAATCCGATGATTATGGCATTTGAAAGTTCTGAGCAGAAACTGACCAGTGAATATGTGAAATCGAAGCTTTTGATGGAAAATATCAAAACAAGTGGCGATAAGAGAGAAACTGCATTATTATCAAGAGATAAACCTGTGAAAAAGATTTCCAAGCCAAAATGGAAATGTTTTCGTACTTCAAATAAAGACAATCCAAATGTTTTGTTGACTGCTATAGGAGTGAATACGAATAACGCAGATTGGTACTTGGATTCTGGAGCAACTATGCATATGTCCATGAGGAAGGATTGGATGGTGGATTTCAAAGATCAAACAAATGGATTGGAAGTGACGGTAGCTAATAATCAGAAGATACTCAGTAAGGGACTTGGGAATATTCGGATCACAATTGATGGGAATGATAGAGTCATTCAAGATGTCTTGTTCGTACCTGAAATTTCAGCTAATTTGTTGTCTGTATCGAAATTGGTTGATAAAGGTATGATTGCGGTTTTTTCTGACAAAGGCTGTCAAATATACAGTCAAACTGACTGTTGCATACAGGGAACTGTTCAAGTCAGTGCATCCAATATTGGAGGAATATACAGGGTGAATCATGTTCAAAATCATGATTATGATATTCGGGCACATGTAGCAGATTCCGTTGAGGTGTGTTCTCATGATTTGTGGCACAAGCGACTTGGTCACTTGAATAGAAAATCGATGAGGATGTTGAAAGATGGTTTAGCAACTGGTATAAGCTATAATGATGAAGACAAGAGTCATCCATGTATTAGTTGTTTGAAAGGGAAACAGTCTAGGAAGCCTTTCAAACTAATCAAAGGACAGAAGTCAAGAACGAAATTGGAACTTATTCATTCTGACTTATGCGGGCCCATGTCGGAAACATCATTTGGAGGAGCAAGATACATGCTAATTTTCGTTGATGATTGTACCCGAAAAATATTTGCATATTTTCTGAAAAATAAAAATGAAGTGAAGAATATTTTCATAGAATTCAAGATTTTTGTAGAGAATGAAAGTGATCAGAAAATAAAAGCTATACACACTGACAATGGTGGAGAATACATCAACAAAGATTTCGAGAAGTTCTTGAAAGAAAATGGAATACGACATCAAACGACGGTACCTTACTCTCCACAACAGAACGGTATTGCTGAGCGAACCAATAGATCAATTTGTGAGATGGCTAGATCCATGATGCAGGAAGCATGTTGTCCAAAAACAATGTGGGCTGAAGCATGTAATACAGCTGTATATCTGAGAAATCGATGTCCTCATAGTGGTATCAATTACCAGATACCTGAAGAAAAATGGACTAGTCGGAAAACTGATCTAAGTCATCTTAAAGTTTTTGGTTGCAAAAGTTTTGCACATATACCACGTGAGAAAAGGACCAAATGGGATGCCAAAAGTAAAGAGTATATATTCGTTGGATACTGCGAAGACAGCAAAGGATACCGATTACTTGATACAGAAAATCCTAATAAGATTATCAGATCAAGAGATGTTGTTTTCTTCGAAAATGATGTGATGAATGAAAATTCAAAAGGAAAAACAGAAAAAGAAGTAAGTTTGGACCACATTTTGTCTGAACCATATATCAGACAAACTGAAAGAGAAAAGTCATCAGATTTGAATTTAATAGAACTCGAACAAAATACACAAGAAATTGTATTTCAAGAACAGAATCATATTGGGCATGAGCAGTGTTTCCTAGAACAAGGTGAAGAAGATAATCGTGGAATTTCTACGGAATATGGAACCAAATCTAATTCTTCAGAGTCGGAACATGAAGAAAGAAGATATCCTCTGAGGTGCAGGAATAGTAAAGATTTTCCAGATTTCGTCTTGTATCATACAGAATGTTCTACATCAGATATACAAGAACCTTCAACGGTAGAAGAAGCGATGTCTAGTTACAATAAAGATATGTGGAAGATGGCCATGCAGGAAGAATATGATTCTCTTATCGAGAATAAAGTTTGGGAGCTGGTGGACTTACCTGAAGATGGTAAAATAGTAAAAAATAAATGGGTCTTCAAACTGAAAACGAGTGCTGACGGACAAATACGATATAAAGCTCGCCTTGTAGCAAGAGGATTCACGCAGGAATATGGAGTGGATTATGAGGAAACTTTCTCACCAGTCGTTAGATACTCTACTATAAGAATGTTGATGGCCCTAGCCGTAGAAAATGATTTTGAAATTGATCATATGGACGTTACAACTGCTTTCTTGAATGGAGATCTTGAAGAAAAAGTCTACATGGAGCAGCCTATTGGTTTTGTATCAAAGCAACAGAAAAATAAAGTATGTTTACTGAAAAAGGCTCTTTATGGGCTCAAACAATCTTCAAGGGCATGGAATAAGAAAGTAAATAGCATTCTTATTGGAATAGGGTATGTAAGATCAAAATTTGAAGCTTGTGTATACATGAAAATTGGAAAAGGAAGCATAGTAATTTTAGCTTTGTACGTGGATGATTTTCTTGTATTCAGTAATGATAAGAAGGAAAAGGATATTCTCAAGAAAGAATTGATGTCTAAATTCAAAATTAAAGATTTGGGAGACGTGAAGGAGTGTTTGGGAATCAGGATTAATCGAGATACATCGGGAAGTATATATTTAGACCAAAGTAGATATATCGACAAGATTTTAAGAAAATTTGGTATGACGGACTGTAAACCGATTGGAACGCCGATGGAGATGAATTTGAAATGCGATAGAACTGTAAATGATGAGAATAGGCCTGATGTGCCATATCAATGTTTAATTGGATCGCTAATGTATCTGGCTGTATGTTCAAGACCAGATATCGCATATGCCATCAGTTTTCTCAGTCAGTTCAACACACAGTATACTCTAGAACATTGGAAACATGCAAAAAGGGTACTGAGATATCTGAATGGTACGAGGGAATATTGTTTACAATATAGAAAAACGGGACAAAATATCACAGGATATGTTGACGCAGATTGGGGTGGAGATTCATTGGATCGTAGATCTTACACTGGATTTGTTTTTATTCTGGCTGGAGGAGCTATTTCTTGGGAGAGCAAGAAGCAGCGAACAGTTGCACTTTCCAGTACAGAATCTGAGTATATGGCTATGTCGGATGGAGCTAAGGAAGCAATATACTTACAAAGATTATTTTCCGAATTGTTATCAATGGATGAAGACATGTCAATAACGCTATTTAATGACAACCAAAGTGCTCAGAAACTCACCAGCAATCCTATATTGCACAGCCGTACGAAGCATATAGATATAAGATATCATTTCATACGTGAAGCTGTGGAGAATAATCAGATACGAATAAAATACTTACCAACAAACGATATGACAGCCGATATTTTCACGAAGAGTATTAATGGCTGTAAACATTCTAAAATCATGGAAGAACTTGGATTACGCAAGATTAAGTAATGACTAATAGATTATGGTGAATGAAACCATTAGATCAAGAGAGGGTGTTAGAAAATGTTATCTAATGTGTTATCTTTTCACAACATATTGTATATGAAGTCATGTTTGATAGTTAGTTGTCAATAAAATATATTGAATAACGTCACAGAATATTCTTCCTGATATCGTTCATTCACATGAACTTGAGTTAAAACCAACAAAAACCATCACTAAGCGGGTATAACGCATACAGTTTGCAGAACAAGAAATTTCAACTTCGACTATGTTTACACTGTAACTCTGCAGTCTAGCATCTGACATGCATACAGTTGAAGCAGATACGATTGCAGTGACCGTATGAGATGACTTTGAAGGGTTTATAACGAGTACAATAGGCGAATAAAGATACATCGACTTCATCGTTGTGCACACTATATCTCTCTATCCTATCATCCTCACATAGACACTATTGAAGCAGACAAGTTCGCAATGACCATACGAGACGACTTCCAAGTAGGTATAACGCACACAGCATGCAGAACAATAAACTTCGACGTGGAATATGTTTATACTGTCACTCTGCAGTTAATCATCTGACATGCATACAGTTGAAGCAGATATGATCGTAAAGACAATATAAGACGACTTTGAAGGTTATATATCAAGTATAATAGGTAGATGAAGATACATCGACTTCATCGGTGTGCACACTATTCATCTTTATGTTATCAACTAATATGGATACTATCGAAGCAGACGAAATCGCATTGACCATATAAGACGACTTCCAAGCGGGTATAACGCACACAGCTTGCAGAACAAGAAACTTCGACTTTGACTATGTTTACACTGTAACTCTGCAGTCTTGAATCTGACATGCATACAGTTGTTGCAGATACGATTGCAGTGACGATATAAGACGACTCTGGAGGGTATATAGCGAGTACAACAGGCAAATGGGGTTACATCGACTTCATCGTCGTACAAACTATATCTTCTTATCCTATCATCTCACGTGCACACTATTGGAGCAGACCAGTTTGCATTGACCATATAAGACGACTTCCAAGCGGGTATAATGCACACAGCATGCAGAACAAAAAACTCCGACTTTGACAATTTTCACACTGTAACTCTGCAGTCTTGGATCTGACATGCATACAGTTGATGCAGGTACGATCGCAGTGATGATATAAGACGACTCTGGAGGGTATATAGCGAGTACAACAGGCAAATGGGGTTACATCGACTTCATCGTCGTACACATTATATCTCTCTATCCTATCATCTCACATGGACACTATTGAAGCAGACAAGTTTGCATTGTCCATATAAGACGACTTCCGAGCAGGTATGACGCACACAGCTTGCAGAACAAAAAACATCGACTTCGAGTATGTTTACATTGTAACTCTGCAGTCAAGCATCTGACATGCATACAGTTGAAGCAGATATGATTGCAGTGACCATAAAAGACGACTTTGAAGGGTACATAGCAAGAACAATAGGCTGATGAAGATACATCGACTTCATCGGTGTGCATACTCTATCTCTCTATTCCATCATCCCAAATGGATATTATTGAAGCAGACGATCTCGCAATGCTCATATGAGTTGACTTCCAAGCGGATATAACGCACACAACTTGCACAACAAAAAAACTTTGACCTCGACTCTGTTTACACTGTAACTCTACCGTCTAGCATCTAACATGCATACAGTTGGAGCATATACGATTGCAGTGACCATATAAAACGAGTTCTGAGCGGAAATATCGCACACATATTGCAGAACAAGAAACTTCGACTTCGACTATGATTACACTGTGACTCTGCAGTTTAGCATCTCACATGCATACAGTTGAAGCAGACACCATTGCATTGACCGTATAAGACTACTTTGAAAGATATATACCGAGTACAATAGGCAAACGAAGATACATCGACTTCATCGTTTTGCACACTATATCTCTCTATCCTATCATTTTACATTGACAATAATGAAGCAGACAAGTTTGCATTGACCATAATAGACGACATGCAAGCAGGTATAACGCATACAGTTTGCAGAACAAGAAACTTCGACTTCGACAATGTTTACTCTGTAACTCTGCAGTCTAGCATCTGACATGCATACAGTTGTAGCAGATATGATCGCAGTGACCATATAAAATGACTTCGGAGGGTATATAGCAAGTACAATAGGCAGATGAATATACATCGACTTCATCGGAGTGCACACTCTATTTCTCTATCTTTTCATCTCACATGGAAACTATTGAAGCAGACAAGTCCGCATTGACCATATAAGACGTTTTTCAAGCGGGTATAACACACACAGCTTGCAGAACAAGAAACATCGACTTCGACTATGTTTACATTGTAACTCTGCAGTCTAGCATCTGACATGCATACAGTTGAAGCAGATATGATCGCACTGACCATATAAGATGACTTTGGAGGGTATATGGCAAGTACAATAGGCAGATGGATATACATCGACTTCATCGAAGTACACACTCTATTTCTCTATCTTTTCATCTCACATGGAAACTATTGAAGCAGACAAGTTCGCATTGATCATATATGACGACTTCCAAGCGGTTATAACGATCACAGCTTGCAGAACAAGAAACATCGACTTTGACTATGTTTACACTGTAACTCTGCAGTCTTGAATCTCAGATGCATACAGTTGATGCAGATACGATTGCAGTGACCATAGGAGACGACTCTGGAGGGTATATAGCGAGTTAAACAGGCAAATGGGGATACATCGACTTCATCGTCGTACACATTATATCTCTTTATCCTATCATCTCACATGGACACTATTGAAGCAGACAAGTTCGCATTGACCATAGTAGACGATTTCCATGCGGGTATAACGCACACAACTTGCAGAACAAGAAACATCGACTTCGACTATGTTTACATTGTAATCATTCAGTCCAGCATCTGACATGCATTCAGTTGAAGCAGATATGATCGCAGTGATCATATAGGACGACTTGAAGGGTATATATTATTATTGAGAACAATAGGCAAATGAAGATACATCGACTTCAACCTCGTGCAAACTATATCTCTCTTTCCTTTCATCTCACATGGACACTATTGAAGCAGCCTAGTTCGCATTGACCATATAAGACGACTTCCAAGCAGGTATAACGCACACAGCTTGCAGAACAAGAAACTTCGACGTCGACTATGTTTACACTGTCACTCTGCAGTCTAGCATCTGACATGCATACAGTTGAAGCAGATATGATCGTAGTGATGATATAAGACGACTTCGAAGGGTATATATCGAGTACAATAGGCAGATAAAGATACATCGACTTCATCGATGTGCACACTCTACATCTCTATCCTATCAACTCACATGGATACTATTGAAGCAGACGAGTTCCCGATGCCCATATCAGACGACTTGACTATGTTTACACTGTAACTCTGCCGTCGAGCATCTGATATGCATACAGTTGAACGAACGAAGGGTATATAACGAGTTCAATAGGCGAATGAACTTACATCGACTCCATCGGTGTGCACACTCTATCTCCATCATATCATCTCACATGGATACTATTGAAGCAAACGAGTTCGCAATGCCCATATGAGACAACTTCTCAGCGGTTATAACGCACACAACTTGCAGAACAATAAACTTCGACTATCACTATGTTTACACATGAACTCTGCAGTCTAGCTTCTGACATGCATACAGTTGAAGCAGATATGATCGCAGTGACCATATAAGACGACTTTGGGGGGTATATACCGGGTGTCCCATTTTAATCTTTATTTGGAAATTTCTCGAAATGTATGCATCTGACAAAAAAAATTGCCGAATAAAAGTTGTATGGTTTGGAGGGGGACGTCTGGTTATAAAACAAGTTTTACCCCTTGACCCCCAGGGGAGTGGGAAATGGAGGTAACATTGGAATCTTCAATGGAAACCCCTATTTTTTATTGCTGATTCTGGAAGAGCATTAAAAACTATGAAGCTTTTATTCGGGAACTTCTTTTTTATTTTCACAAGATAGCGCTGCAATCTTGAAAAACAATATTTTACTATTTACTTTGTAGTTGGCCACCCAGATCACCCGACTTGACTTCCCCAGACTTCTTTCTGTGGGGTTACATCAAAAACATTGTGTTTCGCGAACCCCCAACCACACGCGAGAATATGAAAGATAGAATTAGAGGAGCGTGCATGGCTTTAACGCCTGCTATGTTGGAAGCGACAGTGCGAAATTTTGAAAAACGAGTGAACTTGTGTATTCAAGAAAATGGAGGTCATTTCGAACACTCGATAAAGTAGTCAATCTCACTTGAAACCAGCTTTAGTCTGACCTAAATGATACCTTAATTGCTGAAACATGCTTATTTTTCTCTTTTCTATGTAGAGGTGTTAAGGTAAGTAAGTTCGTTTAGCGTTAATTTGTCGTGTGAATATCACCCCCAATGGCGTTTGTCTGGGAAAATATCACACCCTATACTCTTCCTCGTCTTCAGGGGGTTGAAATGTGTAAATAGTGAAATATTGTTTTTTACGATCGCAGCGCCATCTTGTGAAAATAAAAAAGAAGTTCCCGAATGAAAGCTTCATAGTCTTAAATGCTCTTCCAGAATCTGCAATAAAAAATAGGGGTTTCCATTAAAGATTTCAATGTTACCTCCATTTCTTACTCCCCTGGGGGTCAGGGGGTGAAACTGGTTTTATAACCAGACGTCCCCCTCCAAACCATACAACTCTTATCCGTCAATTTTTTTTGTCAGATGCATACATTTCGAGAAATTTCCAAATGAAGATTAAAATGGGACACCCGGTATATATAGAGTATAATAGGCTGATAAAGATACATCGACTGCATCGGAGTTCACACTCTATCTCTCTATCCTATCATCTTACATGGACACTATTGAAGCAATTGGAAATGACCTTGATGTATCAGTTGTAAAACTTTATATTTCAAGGTGGATGGGATAAGAATTTCATCTCCTTTGAATATCAAACCTTCATAAACTGAAAGTTCGTCTCGGAAATTCCAAAATCCTTTAACATCAACGCATAGCTCATCGCAGGAATCAGGCCATCCATTCTCTTTTACAAGTTTCAGCTATTTGAGTTTATCACTCTCATTCATTTCTTCACTTATTTGTTTTGCCCACGGCACATTTATCGGTAAAATCAGATTTACTTCAAGCTCGTTTTCGTTTTCATCATCAGGAACATTATCAACATCACGACCTAGAGCATCAGGAATTGGTATATCATTTTCTTTCTTGTATTTTACTGTCACTCCATATGGCTGAACATCTAGTGTAATTCTCTTCATCCTAGCTGGTGCTCTATCCAACGGTTTAGTGAAAATCGATTGCAATTTCTTGTGATCAGTTTCAACTGATACTTCTTTACCAAAGATGAAAGGATGAACTTTCTGACAACCAAATCCTATTGCCAAAGCTTCTTTTTCTATCTGTGGATAAGCTCGCTGAGCTAGTGAGAGTGCTTTTGAAGCATATGCTATTGGATGTCCATCCTGATGTAAAGTTACTCCCATAGCAAAAGAACTACTGTCAACTGACAGAATGTTGTTCTTATCAACATCGTAATACTTTGGTACAGGCAAACTGCATAATTTGATCATGATAGTTTCAAATGCCACTTCTTGTTCATGACACCAACACCATTCGACATTTTTTATTAGAAGTTGTCTTAGAGGTTTAGTTATGTCACCATTGCTAGAAGTCTTTGAAGTGATTTTCTATCTGTTGGCATTTTCAATCTATTAATAGCATCAATCTTGTCCGCATCTGGTTTGAGTCCTTTGTAAGTTACTATGTATCGAAGGAATTTGATCGATTGTTCATCAAACTGACATTTCTCTTTATTCAATTCTACTTCTTTCTCAAATAGCTCCTTCATCACTTTCTTGGTCAGCAATCTAAATTTCCCACTGGAGTAGCGTGAATTAGTATATCATCTATTGATACCTCTACGTTCTTGAATTTTTGGAGAATTGATGATATCAGATTCTGGAAAACTTCTGGAGCAGAACACAGCCCAAAAGGAAGTAATAGATAAGGATATCTGCCCCACGGAGTTGAAAACGTTAGATATTTCACAGACTCTTCTGAAACCTTAACCTGCCAAAATCCTCTTTTACAATCAAGAATAGTGAACCAAGTCGAATTTCTAATTCTTGCTGGAATTTCTTCAATGTTACTCAATGGATAATGTCTACGAAGAATATTCCTGTTCAGATCTGTTGGGTCCATACAAATTCTCAACTTCTTTCTTTTTTTTGACTATATCCAAATAGCTTACAACTGGAGTAGGACTGTCTTGCTTGATTATCACACCTAGTTTCACCATATCGTCCAGCTCTGCTTTGACTTCGTCACGAATTCTATGTGGAATTGATCTTGCGGGATGAATACTGAAAACAGGATTCTCGTGGAACTCCAATTTGTATTCGAAATTCTTGAAGCAGCCAAGTCCTTTATAAATTTCACTATCAGAAGAATTTACTACTTGATGAATTCGTTTAATCAATCCGAGTTCAACACGGGCTTCATCCCCCAAAACTGGTATTGTGTCTAAATCCACAACTTGGAATTCTATCATAAATTGTTTTCCTTTTACCAAGCAATTAGTGTCGATTTTACCCAACACTTTTGTTCTCTCTTGATTGAGACTAATGATATTTTTGATATTAGACTTTTTCATATCAATATCAAGTTCTGGTATATATTTTTTCGGCATAACGTTGGTCTTGGCTCCAGTATCTAAATTGACTGTTATATTTTTTCCTTCAATTTTGATCGTCTCCAACCAGTCGTCGTCATCTGTATTTGATGAAAATATTGAATGAAGGTGTAAATTGAATTCTTTTTACTCGTCTTCTGTAGTCTCACTTTTTTCTTCTACTTGATTAGAGAATTTCTTCTTTTCTTTTCTATTCTTGAAACACTTTTCTGTTAGATGTCCTTTCTTTCCGCAACATTCGCATTTCTTGTCGTACGCTGGACACTGACGTTTTCCATGTTCATTACCACATCTTCTGCAGAAAAACGATTCTGAATTTTTAGTTTTGTTTTTCTGTTCTTGATGTTCTTTGATGGCATCACACATCTTCGAATATCCAGTGATATGAGATAGTTGCTCCAGAAGTTTGTTCACCTGCTCTACTAATACTGATCGCCTTTGTCAAATCTAATTTTGGATCACTCAGTAGTTTTTCTCTGACTCTACTACTCCTCACTCCCAAAATCAGTTTATCTCGTAGTAAGCGGTCCTCAAAAGTCATATTGTTTTGAACTGTATCGAAATCACAGAGTTTAATCTTCATTTTGATATCAGTGAGGTAGTTTTCAAATGATTGACCATCCTCTTGATTAGTATTGAAGAATACGTAAGTATTGTACGTTTGATACTGATGTGATTCATCAAATTCTGCTGAAAATTTCCTTATTATTATTCCTGGATCATTTTTTCCCACTTCGGTCAGCTCAAATGACTCAAATATATCAAGAATGTCTGGTCCCAAGCAGTTCATTAAATTTCCTACTTGCATTTCTTTGGGTAATTGATGAATCCCTGATGCTGCAACATAGAATTGATACTCTTGATACCATCTTATCCAAGTTTTTTTGACTTGTTTTCTGCTTCACTTATGTATATTCGTCTAGGTTGTGTAGCAGGAAAAATTTGAATTTTTTCGTTTGGATTGTCACCTTTTGCTCCATCTTATATCGATAAATGAGGCTTCTTGTAATCTTTCAACTATGATTGAGCTCGAATATCTCCTAATTCTAGCTATGAATTGTTGAGAATCTCTTCTGACACCATGTAAGATGTGATGACATTTATTCAACTTGTCAGTCGTCTACAGGATGATATATATGTTATATGCTAAAATCAGTTCCCATTGTTCTCAGTAGTATCAACTTACCAGCGATAACAATTCCTCAGAACATGATCTTGACCTTGAAGTCAGCATCCGCAGAAATGGAATATAATATCTGCTGACGCTGGCATCAGCATTATTTTCAATATAAATTCATTTTATATTGTATCAAAAAGTCAGTCTTGAAATAAAGCTCATTGTATAAACTTAATCTGTGCCGGAATAAATAAGATTGTTTTTAAAAAGTCTATTTCGGAAACCACGAGATAACAAATTGGCGCAGTCGTACGGATTTCGTGACGTTGCTAGAACACGGAAACGACCTAACTAGTGACGGTGGATCCCAATCCTTTGCCGGAATCAAAGAACCAACCTGAGGGAGTCATCACTCGAAGAGCTGTGGAAGGAACACCTGGTGAAGCCCCTGGCAGAATCGACGAGAACACGACGAACTCAATGATACTGATCCTGTAAGTACTATATTGAATCGTACCGCATTTCGAATTTGAAACAACCAAGTAACTGTTCCATTATCCAATTGTTCCTCCTTTTTTGTCACATTTCAACAAAAACCAATTGCAATGAATGACGATAACGTAAACGTGGCACCACCACGACCACCTGCAGAAATTGAGCCATACAGACTCAATGAAATATTTTCCATCATACCAGAATATGATGGCAATCCAATATTTTTAACCACCTTTTTACAAGCCTGTAATACCGCTTACAGAATGGCAGTCGACGAACAACGACTACTAGTAACACTTCACATAAAAAATAAATTACGTGGACGTGCTGCAGAGCTAGTGAATTCGAGAAACCCACTTACTTGGGAAGAAGTTAGACATCTTTTAGATACCCACTTTGGCGATTCCAGAGAATTGACTTCATTAATTCAAGATCTCCAAAGACTTCGTCAACTTCCCGGCGAAAATGCAATGACATTCGTTCAACGATTGCAAACGCATAATGCCAAAATGCACGCCGCTGTAAATAAACAAATTTTGCCACCAGACCAAAGAAGCGCGCAGTCCAGGCTTATAGAAACTATGAGTTTGAATACCCTGTTGACTGGATTAGATCCAAAACTTGGTCAAATAATTCGAGCAGGCACCCCAACCGATATGTTAACCGCAATTACTCGTATCAGACGAGAAATGCAGTTGAGTTATTTCGAAAATCAAAAATTGCCTAACTCACAAACCTTTCGAAATCCGAATGCAGTTTCTGTTCGAAAACCGATTTCATCTCAACAAATAAAACAATGTTCATATTGTGGACGTACCGGACATTTGATTCATGAATGCCGCGCAAAACAGAATTCCCAAAATAGACCACAATACCCTCCAAGACCAAACCAACAAAATTTCAATCAAGCTGGGCCTTCAAGACCATTCCAAACCCCAAATCCAGTACAGCGACCTCCTCAATTCAATCAATATCAACCACCCAATCAATTTCAACAAAACCGATTATCAATCATAAGACCTAACCCGAACTTCAACAATCAAGGACAACCTACCATTCAATCGAATCCAAATTTTAACAGACCAAATAATCAACAGACACACCATTTGAATTACCAACAATATGACCAATATTATGAGAATGATTTTTATCAAGATGATCACTATACAGCTAGTGAAAATCAAAATTACGATCAAGTCTATCATACTGCTGATAGCAGAATCCAACAATTTGATTACCATAACGCTGAAAGACAATTTGAATATGATCAATTTTCGACACAGTACCCGGACTATGACAATCTACCCCAAAATTCGGATATTCAGGATTTTCAGTCAGGGCTGAATCCTGGCGACCCACCGAACAAACCACAACAGAATACTATGGACGAACTTCAAGCCCAAATCCAAACAATGAACCTAGACAGTTTCGATCCGAATGTAAATTTCCCGGAACAACGGTTCATTTAAAACCTCTATTGCCTGTTAATTCGAAAAACTTATACTACATCAAAGACATCACTAATACCTTCAAAATTCTAATGAATACTGGTGCAGGACTTTCGATTTTCAAACCAAAGACTTGCGAAAAATACCGAAAACGTTCTCCAGAAAATATTTCCATTCAAGGCATAACCGACCAGAAAATAATTATAAACGAATCAACTTTAATTCCATTCAAACCTGAAGACCCATATAAAATTTACATTCACAACTTAGATATAGAATTTGACGGACTCCTTGGCTCTGATTTCCTAGAACATTATAATTGCATAGTAGACCTCAAAAATAAAAAACTGATTACTGACTTCAAAACTGTCCCTCTTTTTAAAGTAACCGACGACGAAAATACTCAACCTTCAGTTGATACACCACCCTCTAGAGAATATCATAATAAAATAAATATCGAACCTCGAACCGAACAAGTGTTCAAGTTGAAATGCAACTTTTTGAATACCGACGCTATACTGATAGATCAGGAAATCGAAAAAGTCAAAATACCAAATTCAATTGTCAAAATTGACGAAAATGGAGAATTTCTAACCTCGGTTTCGAACGTTAATGCTATTCCAAAGACAGTAGATTTTTCCGATCTTGTGTCAGAACCATTTCAAAATTTCTCAGTAAATAACTTGGCTATGCAAATATCAGATACAGATGTACCAATTGACCGACAATTCGAAATTAAAAATCAACTACGTCTCGATCATCTCAACGAAGAAGAACAAAATCTCGTAACAGAACTTTGTTTAGATTTCTCGGACATTTTCTATCTTGAAGGTGACAACCTGACGTTCACAAACGAAATTAAACACCCTATCGATACAAAAGACAGTAGACCTACATTTACCAAATCTTATCAGTACCCTCAAGTACATAAAGAAGAGGTAAAGACACAAATATCGAAAATGCTCAATCAAGGTATCATTCAGCCTTCAGTTTCACCATGGTCATCCCCCGTTTGGGTCGTACCAAAGAAGCTTGATGCTTCTGGTAAACAGAAGTGGCGAGTAGTCATCGACTACCGAAAACTGAATGAAGTGACTATCGACGACAAGTACCCACTTCCGAACATCTACGATCTTCTCGACCAATTAGGCAAGTGCCAATATTTCACCACCCTCGATTTGGCTTCCGGATTCCACCAAATTGAGATTGATCCCAAAGATATTCAGAAAACCGCATTTTCTGTGGAAAATGGGCATTATGGATTCGTTCGTATGCCATTTGGATTGAAGAACGCCCCTTCCACCTTTCAACGCGTAATGGACAACATCTTAATGGGAATTCAGAATGAACGTAGCCTTGTCTACATGGACGATATCATCGTCTATTCTCCTACTATTCATGAACATATCGCCCGGATTACAGAAGTTTTCAAACGTTTACGGAAAGCAAACCTAAAAATACAACCCGACAAATGTGAATTCCTTCGCAAGGGAAGTTGCATATTTAGGACATCTCATCACCCAAGATGGCGTGAAGCCAAACCCCTCTAAAGTCGAGTGTATAAGAAATTCTCCTCAACCCAAAAATCCGAAAGACATCAAATCTTTCCTTGGCCTTTCCGGCTACTATAGGCGATTCATACCAAATTTCGCAAAGACTTCACAACCCTGGACAAGACTTTTACAAAAAGACATCCCTTGTATAAAATCTTTCGAAACACTTAAAGAAGCACTCACTACATCTCCAATACTAATATTCCCAAATTTTGACGAACCTTTTCTTCTAACAACCGACGCTAGTGCATTCGCGATAGGCGCAGTCCTATCTCAAGGACCAATAGGAGAAGATCTTCCGATTGCTTATGCATCAAGAACCTTGTGTGCAGCCGAAACAAAGTACTCTACGATAGAGAGAGAACTTTTGGCAATTGTATGGGCAGTAAAGCACTTCCGCCCATATCTTTTCGGGCACAAATTTAAATTGGTTACAGATCATCGCCCCCTGACCTAGCTCTTTTCAATTAAAGACCCTGGTAGCAGGTTAGCTCGATGGCGCTTGAAACTTAAAAGAATACGATTATGAGATAATTTTCAAACCAGGCAAAACTGATAAAAATGCAGACGCACTCTCTCGTATAAAAATCAATCATTTCGATCAATGCGCAAAATTTCAAAGAAAAATCCATCATATTGAAGACCCTATAGAAATTTCAGATTCCGAAGACAACCCCGATACATCAGACAATCCCGTACTAGACGAACAAACTAACGAAGCAACACCCGAAAAAATTCAAGAAGAATTTTATACCTTTGTTGACCTATACAGAACAAAATCACTCATAGACTATTCAAAGATAGAATTTGTAAATTCTCGATTACTCGATAAATCTAATAAAAACCTAATCATCTTTTTCTGGCAAAATAAACTGCAAGGTTTCCATCATACTATCAATGAAGATATTTTTGAACAGGATGCCGATTTCCACTCTGATATAATCAATATTTTCAACAGCAAATCAGTCAAAGATCGCAAATATTTCGTAATCATTCTCCCCTTCGATCCCGAAGCAGTCATAGAAAGATTATTCAATATATTGTACAAAAATAGAAATCAATTGGACCTCTCAAAAACATACGTCGTCGAAAACAATTTGGAACTACCAATTTTAGAAATGTTTTGCTTCATATTTAATGACAAAGATATCAAAATCAAAATCTGCCAAAATATCACCAGAACACCCGATCCTGATCAAATACCAATCATATTAGACCAATTCCATTCAGGCAAAAATAATCTTCATCGTGGAATAAATGAAACTGCAAGAAGAATCAAAGTAAAAAACACTTGGCAAGGAATGAGCAAAGACGTTGAAAATTTTGTCAAGAACTGCGAAATTTGTCAAAAGACTAAAATTTGTAGAAAAAACTTAAGTACCCCATTAGTTATTACCGAAACCCCAAAATCACCATCCGAGAGAATCAATATTGACCTATTTGAAGTACCGACAAGAAATTACGCACTAACAATCAGAGACGAACTTACAAAATTCACGCAAGCCTATGCAATAGAAGACAAATCCGCAAAATCAGTAGTTAATACCCTTTTGGTATATTTCCAACATTATAGTACGCCACTGAGAATTCACTGCGACTATGGACGTGAATTTGACAACAGACTATTGAACTCTGTACGTTATACGACATAAAGCTAACATTTTCTAGTGTTAACCATCCACAATCGAACGGTTCACTTGAGAGATTTCACGCGACACTTATTGAAATGATTAGAGTGAACTCAGCCGAAAATCCGAATGAACATCCTTTCAACGTACTTCCATATGCAGTCATGTGCTATAATACCATGAAGAATAAAACACACGGTTTCACTCCATATGAACTAGTATTTGGACATACCGCCTCCAGAGCGCCCAATACTCTCTACAATGAAAAACAATTAATCTCAAAATACGTTAGTGACCTCAATAATAGGATTTCTTACTACTACAATATTGCACGCGAAAGAACACAAAATAGAAAAAAGCAAGCCAAAATTCGATTTGACAAACGAGTAAATGAAAACTTACCAAATTATCAAGTAGGCGATAAAGTGTATGTTAAAGAATCCCAAATTAAAGACAAACTCCAGAACAAGTTTAATGGTCCTTTTGAAATAATTGAAATATATCAAAATTCCGCAATGCTAGTAAATTGGCAAATAAAACAAAAGACTAAAGTAAACTTCGACAGACTCAAACCTTATTTTGATTAGTGAATCTATTTACAGATCCATTCTGCTGTTTTCAGCAGCAGACGCCCAACACACGCTCAAACCAATAAACAATACAATCGGAATATATTACCACGAAGAATCAACAGTTAAATTCTCTAACGACAAATGGACACTACTAGTTTACAAAGACCTCGAACCCATCAAAAGTGCTCTCGAGAAAAATAACCGAATATTAGAATCGAAGCTCAATTTATTCGATACACCGAACCCTCGTATGATATCCTTTAAAGCCCAAGTAAAAACTCATATAAGTCTTCTCTCACGAATCTCTGATTCACTAGGCCTGAAGTATCGTGAAATATTCGCAGATACAAAACCCGGCCATAGAACAAAAAGAGGAATAGTCAATGGTGCAGGTTCCTTTTGGAAAGCCATCACTGGAAATTTGGATGCTTCCGATGGAGAATATTTCAATGACTGTAATAATAAGATATCTAAAGACGAATATCAGCTTGAAAACCTGATGAAAAACCAAATATCTGTAACTACTTCCGTTATCAAAAGTTTCAATAATACAATTCAAAAATTACAAATAGACGAAGCTACTTTCAACAATAATCTAAAACCAATACAGAAATCAATATATGATATTTCTGACGATGTAGCATATGTTGAAGCTCAATTAGAAACTTTAGAATTTTGCGAATCACTAATGGAGAGCTATATGTTTCTCGAAGCAACATTAGATGATATGCTCAACTCAATCACATTTTCTCGACTGAGAATAATACATACGTCAATCATAACACCTAGAGATTTAGTTAATTCCCTTCAGGAAATATCTCAATCATTATCCAAAAATAATTTACCCCTACCAATCTATCTATCAACAGTAGCTCAATACTTAGAAATTATGGAACTCGAAGCCTACCAAACTGATTCAAAAATAGTTTTCTTGTTAAAAATTCCACTAATTGAACCAGAAACCTATACCCTATTCCGATCATTCCCAATACCAATATTGGATAATAGAACAGGTTTTCATCACATTTTGTTAACAAATCAAAAATATATCGCGAGAGACGACGATTCAATGTTGTACGCATCATTCAAAAACTTGGACAGATGCAAATACCTGGAGAGCCGAATACAAATCTGTTCAGATGTTCTGCCATATCCAATCGATAACAACGCTATCTGTGAAGCTCAACTTCTTCGACAGCAATTCGAAGTACCGAAGACATGCCAATCCTCAGTCATCTTTGCAAGAGACTATAATGTACAAGAAATTGCCTCTAATATGTGGTTGATCGCTTTGTCAGATCCACTACCAATAACGATCAAGTGTTCCAATAGAGAAACAATCACGAAAATAGCCAATACCAATTCGATCCTCACACTACAACCAGAATGCAATGCATTCATAGGAAGCACGAGAGTACACGCTAAGTACTTGGTCAGTTCTTACAAGAATGTGACCTACATAAATCAACCAGTCATCATCCCATACGAATGCTGCAAACACCTACCTGAACAGCAGAATGTTCTAGAGCTAAAACCACTGAAACTGAGCAAATTGGATACTGAAGACCTGAATATTGCCCAGCACAAATTGAGTCAATATTCCGATGATTTGGACAAGTTAATCAATCAACCATACGTGACCAAACACATTTCTTGGTTTACGTATCTTACGATCACCCTGATAATCCTCCTGATTGTACTCTACTCCTACTGTAAGTGCAGACGTAGAAGACCAGCAAGAATAAGCATCATGGCTTCAGACAATTCACCCCCAGCTCCATCAGGAACATCAAGGACACCCTTCAGATCATCCCTTACCCGGTTCATCCCCAGAAGACGCCCAAGCGTCAACATCCGAGACCAAGAAGACGACTTCGAGCTGACATCATCCACCTCGAAAGACCTTCATTAAAAGTCGCTGCAATAAGCACCAACTTTTTATTATGATGGGGAGTTGATATATGCTAAAATCAGTTCCCATTGTTCTCAGTAGTATCAACTTACCAGCGATAACAATTCCTCAGAACATGATCTTGACCTTGAAGTCAGCATCCGCAGAAATGGAATATAATATCTGCTGACGCTGGCATCAGCATTATTTTTGATATAAATTCATTTTATATTGTATCAAAAAGTCAGTCTTGAAATAAAGCTCATTGTATAAACTTAATCTATGGCGGAATAAATAAAATTGTTTTTAAAAAGTCTACTTCGGAAACCACGAGATAACATATATATAATGATTGATAATAATATGAATAATGTTACAATTTCTATTGAATTTTGGGCGAAAAACATACACTTGTCACCCACCTTTTCTTATTCAATGAACTTAGAATTATTTCGCGTCATGACGTCGTACTAATTCTTTTGTTTTTCGTGATACGGTGTTCGGACTCTCTCCATGTGGTAGGCCTTTGCGAAAGTCGACAAGAATGTTGGGGTATTTTTCGATTTAGATTCTCGATATTCTCTGCCGCTCTCGAGATATTTGAGAAAATGTGAATATCGGGACTTGGAAAAATCTCATCAAAAATATTACTTTTCCAATTCTTTTTCTAGTAAAGAGGCAATTTTGAGTAACAATGTAAAGGAACTTTTTCGTTAGTCGTCTTGATTTCTATCAAATTTTGGGCGACAAAACATACACTTGTCACTCACCTTTTTTATTCAACGAACTTTGAATTATTTCGCGTCATGACGTCGTACTAATTTCTTTGTTTTTCGTGATACGGTGTTCGGACTTTCTCCATGTAGTAGGCTTGGCGAAAGTTGACAAGGGTGTTGAAGTATTTTTCTATTTATATCCCCGATGTTTTATGCCGTACTCGAAATATTTCAGAAAATATGAATATCATGACTTGAAAAAATTTTATCAAAAATAATACTTTTCCAATTCTTTTTCCAGTAAAGAGGCAATTTTGAGTAATAGTTTATGGAGACTTTTTCGTTCGTTGTCTTGATTTTTATCGAATTTTGAGCAAAAAACATACAATTGTCACTAACCTTTTTTTTCAATAAACTAAGAATTATTTCGCGTCATGACGTCGTACATTTTTTTTGTTTTTCGTGATATAATGTTCGGACTCTCTCCATGTGGTTGGTCGTTGCGGAAGTCGACAGGATTGTTGGGGTATTTGAGGAAATATGTATATCGAGACTTAAAAAAATTTCATCATAAATAATACTTCTCCAATTTTTCTCTTCCAGTGAAGAGGCAATTTTGAGTACCAATGTATAGAGAATTTTTCGTTGGTCGTCTTGATTTCTATCGCATTTCGGGCGATAAACATACAATTGTCACTCACCTTTTTTTTTCAAAAAATATTTCAGAAACTATGAATATCGGGACTTGAAAGAATCTCATCAAAAATATTACTTTTCCAATTTTTTTTCCAGAAAAGAGGCAATTTCGAGTAAAAATTTATAGAAAATTTTTCGTTGATCGTCTTGATTTCTATCGAATTTTGGGCAGAAAGCATACAATTGTCACTCACCTTTTTTTTTCAATGAACTCAGAATTAATTCGCGTCATGACGTCGTACAATTTTTTTTGTTTTTCGTGATATAATGTTCGGAATTTCTCCATGTGGTAGGTCGTTGCGAAAGTCCACAGAAGTGTTGGGGTATTTTTCGATTCAGATTTTCGATATTTTGTGCCGTTCTCGAGATATTTGAGGAATTATGAATATCGGGACTTCATCAGAAATAATACTTTTCCAATTTTTCTCTTCCAGTAAAGAGGCAATCTTGAGTACCAATGTATAGAGACTCTTTCGTTGGTCGTCTTGATTTCTATCGAATTTCGGGCGAAAAACATACACTTGTCACTCACTTCTTTTTTCCAATGAACTTAGAATTATTTCGCGTCATGACGTCGTACTGATTTTTTTGTTTTTCGTGATACGGTGTTCGGACTTTCTCCTTGTGGTAGGCCTTTGCGAAAGTCGACAGGGGCGTTGGGTTGTTCTTTGATTCAGATTTCCGATATTTAGTGCCGTTCTCGAGATATTGGAGAAAATATGAATATCGGGACTTTGAAAAATTTCATCACAAATAATACTTTCCCAATTTTTTTTTTCCAGTAAAGAGGCAATTCTGAGTAACAGTTTATGAAGACTTTTTCGTTGTGTTACACTTCGTTTTTGCCTATCGAAAATACTGCTAGAAATCAAATCGAGATGGTTTTGTTCATACAGTTTATTGTCGTAAATCAGTTCTCTCATTTAGCTCCTGAAAACAAAATAGTCTTTCGAGTTTCTATTAGACAAGGTCTGTTGTCAGTGCTTACCGTGGTTCGCGATTCAGGTTTTGAATATTTATGCACAGTGTTGTTTCTGTGGAATGATGGCCAGTCTTCTTCGATATGTTCGAGCGTTCGGATATTTTAAAGTTTTAACGATGAAGATTTTACTGTTCCAGTTCTCATTCGATTTATCCGATTGTTATCGTTGTTATGTTGTTTACATTTTCGATCAATAATATTGAGCGAAGACGTCACTATAAGATTGTTGACAAATGACAGATGATCGATACTTGCGAGCTGTTCTGCTTTCTTTTGAAGGACAATATCTTCTTATTATTCTTCGTACTTCAAGCAATGGTCAACACTTGTCATTGAGAGTGGTTTTTTTTTTGGTCGCTATCAAATGACCTTAAAATTGATTGATTATGGAAGGACTAAGCCTAGCACGACATCTGTATCTTTGAAAATAGTGGCTTGTTATTAAATCGAATAGTAGGTGTAATAATCCTATTGTTTATGTCTCGTTCGATGAAGTTGATCATCCATTGAAAAAGAAGAAGATTGCGTCATGGGTCGACGTAGTTTCGAGGTCATGTCTGTGCATGTCTCCGTTTGAATATTGTGGTCGTGGCAAAACAGCTTTAACCGCCGAAAAATCAATTTCCACGAAAACTAGATGTAAAATGGTTAACATTCACTAATATCGGGAAAATTAGGTATTTTCTTGTTGGAGCTAGGATATTCTCTCATCTTTCTGTGGTGGTGAAATACCATCTACAGTGTAATCGCAGGAAAATCTCCTACCAACACTTTTCTGCGCTATGGGGCGTTTTTGGGAAAAAGACCGATTTTCCGGTCGGAAAACGGCCCATCATCTCGAGGAGACATCTCGCCATTTTTATGCTGGAGTCGGTGCGATCCATCTCGTGTCACAAGTAAGCCAGGAATTCGATTTCGCATTGTATATATTTTGATTTATTCTTTCTCCATTAGTGTTGGGATTATTTCGAATCGAATTTCCATTCAATGGGAACCAATTCTGGTGTTGGTACCATACCTCAAATTGAAGGGATTTTAGGCTGAAAGCCACGAGGTCGACATCACCCTACAAAGAACCCGAACTCCATCACAGGTATGAGATTTAATTTTGATTATTTATTGAGTGGCCCAAAACAATTTTTCCATTTTGTCGTTCAGGGTTCTTATATTCCCGGAATCTGTCCTTTCTCCGGTGAAGCCTGCATATTCCGTAATCCACCACGTGTCGATCGCTGGGGGAGTTAACCTGTTGTTGCTGGCTGGATATTCCTTGGTTTGGCCCAGGAGCCCTGAGAGCCCCATCAGGTTGTCTTGTGGCTGCATAGTAGACATTCCAAAATTATTATAGATTTACATAAAAGAGAACTGCTTGATGGTGTAACTCAACTCAATACAAAGGGTGAACTTACAGCTATCACAGATGAATATATCATTAGCACCACAAACAAAACCACGCAGTTCCATGGTTCGCTAGCCCAATATCCAGAACTAACTATGCCAAACTTACTTCCACTAACGGTCAAGCATAATATCAGACACTACATCACAACAACTGGAGAACCTGTACATAGTCGAGCAAGACCCCTAGATGCTAAAAGGTTACAAATCGCTAAAGAAGAATTCCAATTCCTACTTAATAACAATATCATACAACCTTCAAAGTCAGAATGGGCAAGTCCACTGCATATGGCTCCGAAGAAGGATGGTACTTGGCGACCTTGCGGAGATTACCGGAGACTAAATGTAAGAACAGTTCTCACTTTTCTTGGATTAGTCAACTTTTATAGATGTCATTTGAAACAAGCTGCTGCAGTACAAAGCATACTACATGATGACCTCAAAAGAGCGAAAAAGAAAGATGAAACGAAAATAGTTTGGACCAAAACAGCTCAAGAAATGTTTGAAAAATGTAAACGTGATCTTGCTGATACAGCGCTATTAACGGCGCCAGATCCAGATTTAACGCTGGCATTATTCACAAACGCCTCGAATGTTGCTATTGGTTCAGTTATTCAGCAATGGGAGAAGGACACATGGAAGCCCATTGCATTTTTCTCAAAAAAGTTGAGCAATGCAGAAGAAAATTACAGTACCTATGACCGAGAACTTCTAAGTATTTACAAATCAATCAAACATTTCCGACACCTATCAGAAGGAAGAGATTTCAATATATATACGGATCATAAGCCACTTATTTATGCATTCAAACAGCCCAATGAAAAAGCATCACCCAGGCAACAACGACATCTGCAGTATGTATCTCAATTTTCGACCAACATTTCACATGTGAAGGAAAGAAACAATATAGTAGCAGATACACTATCCAGACTTGAATCTGTAGAAGTAATTGATCAAGACGAAATTGCAGAAGCACAAATAAATGATGATGAACTGAAATCTTTACTGAACAATCGTGATCATTCACTTACATTCAAATGCAATAAACTAACTTCTGGAAGGCAACTCTGGTGTGACATCACAACTGAAAATATACGGCCCTACATCCCGACTAAATTCCGAACGCTCATATTCAATCAAATTCACAATTTGAATCATCCTGGCATCAAATCAACTGTGAAACAAGTAAGCAGTCGATTCGTTTGGCCGAGTATCAAATGCGATGTAAGAAAAATGGCCCAATGCTGTATGGAATACCAGAAAAACAAGGTAACGAGACACACTAAATCGAAAATTCAAGCCTACAAACCACCCGATGAAAGATTTTCAGTGATTCATATTGATATAATTGGACCGTACCCACAATCTGAGGGGAAAGTCTATAGTTTCACATGTATTGATAGATTCACAAACTGGATAGAGGTCAAACCAATTCGAAATATCACAGCAGAAACCATAGCAAAACATTTTCACGTTCACTGGATTACTAGATTTGGAGTTCCTAAGCAAATTATAACAGACAGAGGCTGCCAGTTCAGATCAGAACTCTTCAGGAATTTGGCAAAATCATGCAGAGCAAAATTGAGCAACACAACATCATACCATCCAGAGTGTAACGGAAAAATAGAAAGAGTACACAGAACTTTTTTTCGTACCCACGTGACACGATTCCTGAAAATGACGTGAATCCTATGCGAGTTCCTCCAGTAAGTTATAGAGTTGAACAACGTGATATGCCTACTCAAGTTTCACCGATACATAGTAGTACTCCTCTTGTTATCCTCAATAATCGGACTCAGCCGATTTCTGGACCCACACAAGTTTCAGGCCCAACATGTTGGAACTGTGGTCAGAATGGTCATGTGCGTAATAGATGTACCCAACCTCACAAAATGCACTGTTTCAAATGTGGTAAACCTGAGGTAACAGTGAAATCATGTCCTAACTGTTCGGGAAACGCTTGACCGAGCCGTTAGATAGTCGCCTAACGTGCTCTACCAACAAAATGTTAGGCGACTCAAACAACCAGAACTGCTACCCTCAAACCATCTTGCCTGTCATTTCATATATCTTGTCACATTGTGATGGTGATAACCGACCATTTTTATCGATAAAAATTTTTGAAATACAATTCAAGGCTCTTCTAGACAGTGGCGCGAATAACACTGTTTTAGGAGAAATTGGATGGGATGTTCTTAAAAATCTGGGCATACAATTAAATAGATCAACTATCAATTCTTGTCTGGTTGCAAATGATCAAAATTGTGCAGTATCAGGTTCTATCTCCGTACCTATTGAATTAGAACATAAAGTCAAAATCATAGACATTTTAGTTGTTCCCGATTTGAATCATTTAATAATTTCGAGTGTAGATTTTTGATTGGCCATGGGCATAATTCCTGATTTGGAGCATGGGTGTCGGTCATTTGATAACCTTCCTTCAAGTATAGACACCGTTAGTACGGTCAATAAAGTAGTTGCCAAGGCAGTTTTGAGTAATGATGAACAATTACGACTGGACCAACTAGTTAACACCTATTTTGAACAACAAGGAGATAAATTGAGTTGCCCTTCTTTGATACAACATGAAATTATAACTGATTCAGAGCCGATTAAGCTAAGAGCCTATAGAGTTTTACCTATTATGCAAGAACACATTGATAAGGCTGTTGAAGAAATGTTGGAGTTAGGTGTACTTGAGCCTTCTAGTTCAGCTTGGTCAAGCCCAGTTCTTCTTTTACCGAAAAAAGGAGGCGAATATCGCTTTTGTGTTGATTATCAACAACTTAATCGAGTAACGAGAAAAGATGCCTACCCACTTCCATTCAATTCCACTATCTTAGACAAATTACGGGGTGCGAAATTCTTGAGTTCTATCGATATTAAAATTGCTTATTGGCAAGTGCCACCAGAATCTCGTGACTATACGGCATTTACCATACCAGGTAGAGGTCTCTATCATTTTGAAAGAATGCCATTCGAACTATGTAAAGCGCCGGCAATGTTCGAACGTCTTATTGACAGAGTTCAAGGCCCTGAGTTGGAACCACAAGTGTTCCTACTATTTAGGCGATGTTTTTATTGTTTCATCTTCCTTCGAAGAGCATATGATAACTTTGAAAGAGGTTTCCGAACGTTTCCAGAAAGCAGGGCTCACAGTATCCAAATCAAAATGTTTCTTTTGTCCCCTGAATTATGTTATCTAGGTTACATTGTAGATAGCCAGGGTCTCCATGTAGATCCCGGGAAAGTATCTTCCATTTCAAATATCTCACCGCCTAAAAACATCACTGAGGTTCATCGTGTGTTAGGTGTTGCTTCATGGTACAGGAGATTCATCTCGAACTTTTCTTCTTTTGTTGCCCCAATGACCGCTTTTCTCTCAAAAAATAAAAAGTGGTGCTGGTCGGAAGATTGTCAGAGTGCTTTTCAAGGTATCAAGAACGCCTTAGCTTCAGCTCCTGTGTTAACATGTCCTGACTTCAGTCGACCATTCCAAGTGCAGACAGACGCGTCAGCATACGGAATAGGTGGTGTTCTTTCCCAAATTTTCGAAGATGGCGAACATGTGATCTGTAACGTGAGCCGATCCCTGACACGTCAAGTACGTAACTATAGTACTGTAGAGCGGGAATATCTGGCGGTTCTCTTTTCAATCGAGAAACTACGTCCATATCTTGAAGGTTACGAATTTTCTGTAATAACGGACCACCATTGTTTGGTATGGCTCCATAATTTGAGGGAACCTAAGTGTCGAATAGCTCGTTGGTTGCTACGCCTACAGCAATTCAATTTCAAAATATACCATCGAAAAGGCCGTGATAACTCAGTGGCAGATGCATTATCGCGAGCTGTACCTGAAATTGATGCTGTCAATGTTTCGAGCGAAGTAAACCCACCTTCAGATAGTTGGTACCTTCATATGGTTGATCAAGTTGAGGAAAGTCCTCTGAAGTTTCCACAATGGCGTGTAGTCGGTGACAAACTTTTCAACTACGTTTCTTGTCCTTATCCTGGTTTACGAGATACGACGGACTATTGGAAAGAGGTTGTTCCGAAAGAAAATAGGAATAAAATCATCAGTGAAAATCATGATAAAACTGTAGCTTGTCATGCTGGTGTTTTTAAAACCTTCGAAAGGGTGAAGAAACGTTACTTTTGGCCGAAAATGCGAGGTCATGTCGTTGCATATGTTAGGAAATGTCAAACTTGTAATCGGCATAAACCAGAGCTACAACGTCCTGCTGGTTATATGAGTAAACATCCTGAGCCGTGTGGCCTAACTTCACAAAAAGAAATTAAAGCCTCAATGCACGGTGGCCTTTATAGTCGTAGAGCGGTCGTGGGATTTTGAGAAAATTATTTTCTATTTGTTTTTCTACAAGATGTTATCTGTAAAGCAAACTATGGGCGCCACTCACAGTCAACTGAGAAGAATTAGGATAGGACAGAACAAAAATATCAAACTATACCTTTTGAAAACCATGCATATAATTACCTAAATGATGTTATAAGTGCTTACACGCAGTGTGTAATAAGTCAGTGTTTAACTACAATTAATGTTAATGTTATGACTAATTGTAATGATTAAATTGAAATTCAATATAGATTACTCAAGGTTACAATGTTAGTGAAATTTTATCAATGAATAGTTGAGTGTTTCAACTCTATTCTAGGCAATGCCAAGAGATGTAATGTTAGTGAAATTAAATCTATGACAGCCTCACTGTGGCTAGCAAGTGATAATAATAAGTCACCAGGTGACTGGGAATAATAAATATGAAAAATACCTAGGTTTCCTACGAAAGGAAATAGCAGCTGTTATTTCGTTTCTCACAAATAGGAGAACACTTATTACAAGGAAAACAAAGTAAGACACTAGTGAAGATCTATGTCTTCAACTCCTCAATGGTAATCAAAAATTACATCACAAGTAGTACTCACTGAGGGTCATCCATCATTATACTCTTACTCAAAATTAACCATTAACTGTATGGGTGGCTTCCTCATACTCCATAAATTGCATCAGCAAATGGTATCCAATTCATTCATATACATGGTATCCAAACATAAACAAAACAGGCAACAAACTCCAACAGCTGACGAACACTTGTTATTGCCCCATTAGCAATAATATGGGTCGAAATTTGGGAGGCATCGAACCATAAATCCCAATAGTGAAATATAATTCACATTATTTTTATTTTAACCAAAACATCCACATCAACAGGTTAGGTTATCATGAAATTGCCGCCATGACGACATGTCATGTGCGCAAGTGCATATCGCCGTGTGAAGTTAGCAAAATGGCTTCAGTGGAAATCAAAAAAGGCCTGAAAAGAATTTCACGTTGATCGATGTGTTTTCTTATACTTTTATAATTGTGTGAACATTATCAAATGGCTCAAAATGAACCTTATATCATATTGTACATACCTATAGGTTTTAATCGGCCTATTTCCAATATAATTGGCATTTCGAAAGACGGTAAAATAATTTACTTGTTGCTCTGCCAAGCGCCAGTCGAGAGAGAACGATCTCCGTCAATCTTGCTCGAATTTCGGCGGGGTCAAGATTACACCGTCGAACTTAGACACAGAACACTAAGAAACCAGAGCGCTGGGTCTAATTGAGTGCTATGTAAATTGGCCTCATCTAGTGACTTTGTATTTAACGTGACATCGATTGTCCACACTGTTTTAATAACACAGGTGAGGCAATCATATAGGAGTGAATTCTCTATGTTGATATTTTAATTGTTATAAATAGAAGAAGAAGTCGTGAGTTTGTAGACAAAAATAAGAATGAGATAAACACATACACAAGTGAAACTCTTAGCAGGGAAACATATCAGTATCTTCACGTATGACTCGATCACAATCACAGGAAGAAGACGAAAGTTAAATACAGGTTGTCCTGACAAATTAATGCTGAAATATTATTTCTCTGTTGAAAATACGATGCATACTGAGTGTTACTCCGAACTGATTGCACTGAAAAAAATGAATAGTAGAAGGGTCACTTAAGTTTATGAAAGGTTCAAGTGGACCGTTACAGCCGACTGTACCTTGGCAGATGATCTCTGTAGATCTGGTTGGTCCATTGCCTTGCTCAAAAGAAGAATATCGGTTTATCTATGTGGTCACAGATACGTTTAGCAAGTTTCCCCTATTTTTGCCTTTGAGATCAGCTACAGCCATTGCAGTTACACGTATAACTGAAGAGCATGTTTTTCTGATGTTCGGTTGTCCCCAGATTTTGATATGCGATAATGGAGTACAATTTCAGTCCACTGTTTTCAAGAAATCATGTGAAATTATCATGTCCACATTAGATTCACGCCTCTGTATCACCCTCAGGCAAATCCAGTCGAAAGAGTCAATCGAGTACTCGAAGCTATGCTTTCTTGTTATGTTGAAGAAAACCATCGAGTATGGGCTGAGTTGTTGCCGAAGGTTGGTTGCGCAATTCGGACTTCCGTTCATGGAACCACAGGTTTGACACCATTTTTTGTCAATTTTGGGCGCGAACATAAATCCAGTGGAAATATCTATGAACATCCGCTTGCCAATATGGACATCAGTGATCGTACACCTCAAAGAGCAGTGAAGGAATTCAAAAACATTTATAGCGATGTTCGGAAACGTCTTGATGATGCTCATTCTAAGTCCAAAAAGCGCTATAACCTTGGGCGTAGGCCGGTGAGTTATTCCGTTGGTGATTCGGTCTATGTAAAGAACCATGTGCTTTCTGATGCTACTGACTATTCCACTGCTAAGTTCGCCCCAAATTATAAAAGTCCTTTCATCATTAAAAAGAAGCTTTCTCCAGTAACATATGAAATAGTAGATGACAAAGCCAAATCTGGAGGTACTTGGCATGTACAAGATATCAAGTCTCGTCCACCTGATCCGAGTTCCAAGAAGGAGAGCAGTGAAGGAATTCAAAAACATTTATAGCGATGTTCGGAAACGTCTTGATGATGCTCATTCTAAGTCCAAAAAGCGCTATAATCTTGGGCGTAGGCCGGTGAGTTATTCCGTTGGTGATTCGGTCTATGTAAAGGACCATGTGCTTTCTGATGCTACTAACTATTCCACTGCTAAGTTTGCCCCAAATTATAAAAGTCGTTTCATCATTAAAAAGAAGCTCTCTCCAGTAATATATGAAATAGTAGATGACAAAGGCAAATCTGGAGGTACTTGGCAAAACATTTATAGCGATGTTCGGAAACGTCTTGATGATGCTCATTCTAAGTCCAAATAGCGCTATAACCTTGGGCGTAGGCCGGTGAGTTATTCCGTTGGTGATTCGGTCTATGTAAAGGACCATGTGCTTTCTGATGCTACTAACTATTCCACTGCTAAATTTGCCCCAAATTATAAAAGTCCTTTTATCATTGAAAAGAAGCTTTCTCCAGTAACATATGAAATAGTAGATGACAAAGGCAAATCTGGAGGTACTTGGCATGTACAAGATTTCAAGTCTCGTCCACCTGATCCGAGTTCCAAGAAGGAGGATTTCCTTGATCCACCGTAGATCTGTAACGTATAGTAGACAGTATTTTCGACAAGTTATCTTGTTGAGATTCACAGGTAAATCTCTTCGGGGTAGAGGGGGAGTGTTACACTTCGTTTTTGCCTAACGAAAATACTGCTAGAAATCAAATCGAGATGGTTTTGTTTACGTACTTTTTTCTCAGATTTTGATTTGTTTATTCATCAGTTGTCGTTGATATCTCCTATTTGCAATCTCAAATAGTTTATACAGTTTATTGTCGTAAATCAGTTCTCTTATTTAGCTCCTGAAAACAAAATAGTCTTTCGAGTTTTTATTAGACAAGGTCTGTTGTCAGTGCTTACCGTGGTTCTCGATTCAGGTTTTGAATATTTATGCACAGTGTTGTTTTTTTGGAATGATGGCCAGTCTTCTTCGAGCGTTCGGATATTTTAAAGTTTTAACGATGAAGATTTTACTGTTCCAGTTCTCATTCGATTTATCCGATTGTTATCGTTGTTATGTTGTTTACATTTTCGATCAGTAATATTGAGCGAAGACGTCACCATCAGATTGTTGACTGTTGACAGATGATCGATACTTGCGAGCTGTTCTGCTTTTTTTTGAAGGACAATATCTTCTCATTATTCTTGGTACTTTAAGCAATGGTCAACACTTGTCATTGACAGTGGTTATTTTTTTTGTCGCTATTAAATGACCTTAAAATTGATTGATTATGGAAGGACTTAGCCTGGCACGACATCTGTATCTTTAAAAATAGTGGCTTGTTGTTAAATCGAATAGTAGATTACACCCTTTTGTTTATGTCTCGTTCGATGAAGTTGATCATCCATTGAAAAAGAAGAAGATTGCGTCATGGGTCGACGTAGTTCCGAAGTCATGTCTGCGCATGTCTCCGTTTGAATATTGTGGTCGTGGCAAAACGGCTTTAACCGCCGAAAAATCAATTTCCACGATAACTAGATGTAAAATGGTTAACATTCACCAATATCGGGAAAATTAGGTATTTTCTTGTCGGATCTAGGATATTCTCTCATCTTTTTGTGGTGGTGAAATACCATCTACAGTGTGTTCGCGGGAAAATCTCCCACCAACACTTTTCTGCGCTATGGGGCGTTCTTGGGAAAAAGACCGATTTTCCGGTCGGAGGACGGCCCATCATCTCGAGGAGACATCTCGCCATTCTTATGCTGGAGTCGGTGCGATCCATCTCGTGTCACAAGTGAGCCAGGAATTCGATTTCGCAGTGTATATATTTTGATTTATTCTCTCTCCATTAGTGTTGGGATTATTTCGAATCGAATTTCCATTTAATGGGAACCAATTCTGGTGTTGGTACCATACTTCAAATTGGTGGGATTTTAGGCTGAAAGCCACGAGGTCGACATCACCCTACCAAGAACCCGAACTCCATCACAGGTATGAGATTTAATTTTGATTATTTATTAAGTGGCCCAAAACAATTTCTCCATTTTGTCGTTCAGGGTTCTTATATTCCTGGAATCTGTCCTTTCTCCGGTGAAGCCTGCATATTCCGTCATCCACCACGTGTCGATCGTTGGGGGTGTTATACGGTCGTTGCTGGCTGGAAATTTCTTGGTTTGGCCTTTTTTTGTTGCCTGCCCAATAGAAGAGCCTGCTGATGGCCCAGGAGCCCTGAGAGCCCCATCAGGTTGTCTTGTGGCTGCATAGTAGACATCTCTACAGAACCAAGTCTACCTTGTATCTGTATCCTGCCTGTATCCTGCCTGTATCTTGGCGGTAACTCAACACCCTGTATATGAACGACGTGGCCGCCTACACCCTGTACTTGACAGCTAGACTCCACTGTTGAACATATTCGAATTCGAATATCACTATTTTGCTATACACTGAGTATGTAATGAGAGATGTACTGAAGAGTTGATTTCAGACTGTCTCTATTTTCTTTAGTATAAACTATTCCTGATTGTTTGTTTTCCTTCATATCAGTACAAATTTCCAATGGAGTCTATATTTTTCAATATTTATTGTAATTAAATCTACATTCCTTGTTATTAAATCGATATTCACCCTATGTAAATTGGCATTTAACGTACCCACCCCATTGTCCCTCTGAACTACCAGTGTTTGGTTTCTACAGTCTCAAACTAGGCACTTTAAACACTATATTCTGTATTAAAACTTTTGAGGTTTAAAATTACAAGTAAATCTCAGGTCAGTAAACAGCCAACTCAGGGGTAGAATTTTAACTAAATTATATAATTAATTACCCCCTGAAAATTGCGACGTTACAGTTGGTTGTCTTGATTTCTATCGAATTTTGGGAAAAAAACATACAATTGTCACTCACCTTTTTTTTTAATGAACTTGGGATTATTTCGCGTCATGACGTCGTACTAATTTTTTTGTTTTTCGTGAAACGGTGTTCGGACTTTCTCCATGTGGTAGGCCTATGCGGAAGTCGACAATGGTGTTGAGATATATTTCGATTTAAATTTTTGATATTCAGTGCCGTTCTCAAAATATTTGAGAAAATATGAATATCGGGACTTTGAAAAATTTCATCAAAAATAATACTTTTCCGATTTTTTTTCAAGTAAAGAGGCAATTTTGAGTAACAATTTATGGAGACTTTTTCGTTGGTTGTCTTGTTTTCTATCGAATTTTGGGCGACAAAACATACACTTGTCTCTCACCTTTTTTATTCAATGAACTTCAAATTATTTCGCGTCATGACGTCCTACTATTTTTTTTTGTTTTTCGTGATACGGTGTTCGGACTTTCTCCATGTAGTAGGCCTTTGCGAAAGTCGACAAGGGTGTTGGAGTATTATTCGATTCATATTCTTGATGTTTTGTGCCGTTCTCGAAATATTTCAGTAGATATGAATATCGGGATTTGAAAAAATCTCATCAAATATATTACTTTTCCAATTTTTTTTCCAAAAAGAGGCAATTTTGAGTGAAAATGTACAGCATTTTTCGTTGATCGTCTTGTTTTTAATCGAATTTTGGGAACAAAAACATACAATTGTCGCTCACCTTTTTTTTTTTCTTCAATGAACTTAGAATTAATTCGCGTCATGACGTCGTACATTTTTCTTTGTTTTTCGTGATATAATCAGACTTTCTCCATGTGGTAGGTCGTTGCGGAAGTCGACAGGAGTGATGGGGTATTTTTCGATTCAGATTTTCGATATTCTGTGCCGTTCTCGAGATATTTGAGAAAATATGAATATCGGGGCCTTTGAAAAATTTCATCAAAAATTAAACTTTTCCAGTTTTTTTTACCAGTACAAAGGCAATTTTGAGTAACAAATAATGAAGACTTTTTCAATAGTCGTCTTGATTTCTATCGAATTTTGGGCGACAAAACATACACTTGTAACTCACCTTTTTTATTCAATGAACTTTGAATTATTTTGCGTCATGAGGTCGTACTAATTTTTTTGTTTTTCGTGATAAGGTGTTCGGACTTCCTCCATGTAGTAGGCCATTGCGAAAGTCGACAAGGGTGTTGAAGTATTTTTCGATTTATATTCTCGATGTTTTGTGCCGTTCTCGAAATTTTTCAGAAAATATGAATATCGGGATTTGAAAAAATCTCATCAAAAATAATACTTTTCCAATTTTTTTTTTCCAGTTGAGAGGAATTTATGAGTAACAAAGAATGAAGACCTTTTCGTTGGTCGTCTTGATTTCTATCGAATTATGGGCAAAAAACATACAATTGTCACTCACCTTTTTTTTTGTCAATGAACTTGGAATCAATTCGCGTCATGACGTCGTAATAATTTTTGTGTTTTTCGTGATACAATGTTCAGACTTTCTCCATGTGGTAGGCCGTTGCGAAAGTCGACAAGGGTGTTGGGGTATATTTTGATTTATATTTTCGAAATTCATTGCCGTTCTCGAGATATTTATATCGGGACTCGAAAAATTTTCATCAAAAATGATACTTTCCCAAGTTTTTTCTTCCAGTACAGAGGCAATTTTGAGTAACAATGTATTGAGACTCTTTCGTTGGTCGTCCTGATTTCTATCGAATTTCGGGCGGAAAACATACACTTCTCACTCACTATTTTTTTCAATGAACTTGGAATTATTCCGCGTCATGACGTCGTACTGATTTTTTTGTTTATCGTGATACGGTGTTCGGACTCTCTCCATCCATGTGGTAGGCTTTTGCGGAAGTCGACAGCGTTGGGGTATTCTTTGATTAAGATTTTCTATATTTATTGCTGTTCTCGAGATATTTGAGAAAATATGAATATCGGGACTTTGAAAAGTTTCATCAAAAATAATACCTTTCCAATTTTTTTTACCAGTACAAAGGCAATTTTGAGTAACAAATAATGAAGACTTTTTCGTTAGTCGTCTTGATTTCTATCGAATTTTGGGCGACAAAACATACACTTGTAACTCACCTTTTTTATTCAATGAACTTTGAATTATTTCGCGTCATGAGGTCGTACTAATTTTTTGTTTTTCGTGATAAGGTGTTCGGACTTTCTCCATGTAGGAGGCCATTGCGAAAGTCGACAAGGGTGTTGAAGTATTTTTCGATTCATATTCTCGATGTTTTGTGCCGTTCTCGAAATAATTCAGAAAATATGAATATCGGGACTTGAAAAAATCTCATCAAAAATATTATTTTTCCAATTTTTTTTCCAGAAAAGAGGTAATTTTGAGTAAAAATGTATGAGGAATTTTTCGTTGATCGTCTTGATTTCTATCGAATTTTGGGCAAAAAACATACAATTGTCACTCACCTTTTTTTTTTTTCAATAAACTCAGAATTAATTCGCGTCATGACGTCGTACAATTTTTTTTGTTTTTCGTGATATAATGTTCGGGCTTTCTTAATGTGGTAGGTCGTTGCGGAAGTCCACAGAGGTGTTGGGGTATTTTTCGATTCAGATTTTCGATATTTTGTGCCGTTCTCGAGATATTTGAGGAATTAATCTAATATGCATATAGTTGAAGTAGAAACGATGGCAGTGACCGTATAAGACGACTCTGAACGGTTCAATAGGCGAATGAACTTACATCGACCCCATCGGTGTGCACACTCTATCCCTATCCTTTCATCTCACATGGATACTATTGAAGCAAACGAGTTCGCAATGCCCATATGAGAAAACTTCTAAGCGGTTATAACGCACACAACTTGCAGAACAATAAACTTCGACTACCACTATGTTTACACATAAACTCTGCAGTGTAGCTTCTGACATTCATACAGTTGAAGCAGATATGATCGCAGTGACCATATAAGACGACTTAGGGGAGTATATATTAAGTACAATAGGCAGATGAAGATACATCGACTGCATCGGAGTTCACACTCTATCTCTCTATCCTATCATCTTACATGGACACTATTGAAGCAGACAAGTTTGCAATGACCATATAAGACGACTCCCAAACAGGTATTACGCACACTGCTTGAAAAACAAGAAACCTCGACAACTTCTAAGTCGTTTTAACGCACTCAACTTGCAGAAAAATAAACTTCGACTACCAGTATGTTTACTCATAAACTCTGCAGTCTAGCTCCTGGCATGCATACAGTTCAAGCAGATACGACTGCAGTGACCATATAAGACGACTTTGGAGGGTATATGACGAGTACAACAGGCAAATGGGGATATATTGACTTCATCGTTGTGCACACTATATCTCTCTATCCTATCATCCCACATGGACACTATCGAAGCAGACGAGTTTACATTGACCATATAAGACTACTCCCAAGCGGGTATAACGCACACAGCTTGCAGAACAAGAAACTTCTACTTCGACAATGTTAACACTGTAACTCTGCAGTCTAGCATCTGACATGCATACAGTTGGAGCATATACGATCGAGTGACCGTATAAGATGACATTGAAGGGTATATAACGAGTACAATAGGCAAATGAAGATACATCGACTCCATCGTTGTGCACACAAAATCTCTCCATCTTAACATTCCACATAGACACTATTGAAGCAGACAAATTTGCATTGACCATATAAGACGACTTCCAAGCGGGTATAACGCACTCGATTTGCAGAACAAGAAACTTCGACTCCGACTATGTTTACACTGTAACTCTGCAGTCCATCATCTGACATGCATACAGTTGAAGCAGATACGATTGCAGTGACCGTATAAGACGACTTTGAAGGGTATATAACGAGTACAATAGGCAAATGAAGATACATCGACTTCATTGTTGTGCACACTGTATCTCTTCATCCTATCATCTCACATTGACACTATTAAAGCAGACAAGTTTGCATTGGTCATATGAGACGACTCCCAAGCGGGTATAACGCACACAGCTTGCAAAACAAGAACTTTCGACTTAGGGTATGTTCACACTGTATCTGCAGTCTAGCATCTGACATGCAGATAGTTGAAGCAGATACCATGACAGTGACCGTATGAGACGTTTTTGAAGAGTATATAACGAGTACGATAGGCAAATGGGAATACATCGATTTCATCGTCTTACACACTATAAATTTCTATTCTATCATCTTACATAGACACTATTGAAGCAGACAAGTTCGCATTGACCAAACAAGACGACTTCCAAGCAGGTATAACGCACACATTTGCAGATTAAGAAACATTGACTTCGACTAGGTTCACATTGTTTTTCTGCGGTCTAGTATCTGACATGCATACAGTTTAAGCAGATATGATCGCAGTGACCATATTAAACGACTTTGGAGGGTTATATATAGCAAGTACAATAGGCAGATGAAGATACATCGATTCCATCGGTGTGCACACTCTTGATCTCTCAATCCTATTCACATGAATACTATTGAAGCAGACAAGTTCGCGATGCCTATATGAGATGACTTTCAAGCAAGTATTACGCACACAACTTGCACAACAAGGAACTTCGACTTCGACTTAGTTCACCCTGTTACTCTGTCGTCTAGCATCTAACATGCATACAGTTGAAGCAGATACGATTGCAGTGACCATATAAGACCAGTTCTAAGCAAGTATAACGCACACAGCTTGCAGAACAAGAAACTTCGACTTCGACTATGTTTACACTGTAACTTTGCAGTCTAGGATCTGACATGCATACTGTTGCAGCAGATACGATGGCAGAGACCGTATAAGACGACTTTGAAGGTTATATAACGAGTAAAATATGCAAACGAAGATACATCGACTTCATCGTTTTGCACACTATATCTCTCTATCCTATCATCTCACATTGACACTATCGAAGCAGACAAGTTTGCATTGACCATATAAGACGACTTCCTAGCGGGTATAACGCATACAGTTCGCAGTACAAGAAACTTCTACTTCGACTATGTTCACACTGTAACTCTGCAGTCTAGCATCTGACATGCATACAGGTGAAGCAGATACGATTGCAATGACCGTATAAGATGACTTTAAAGGGTATATGACGAGTTCAATATGCAAATGAAGATACATCGACTTCATCGTTGTGCACACTAAATCTCTCTATCTTAACATCTTTCATAGACACTATTGAAGCTGACAACTTTGCATTGACCAAATATGGCGACTTCCAAGCGGGTATAACGCACACGATTTGCAGAACAAGAAACTTCGACTTCGACTATGTTTACACTGTAACTCTGCAGTCCAGCATCTGACATGCATACAGTTGAAGCTAATACGATTGCAGTGACCGTATAAGACGACTTTGAAGGGTATATAACGAGTACAATAGGCAAATGAAGATACATCGACTTCATCGTTGTGCACACTTCATCACTCCATCCTATCATCTCAAATTGACACTATTGAAGCAGACAAGTTTGCATTGGCCATATAAGAAGACTCCCAAACGAGTAAAACGTACACAGCTTGCAAAACAAGAACTTTCGACTTTGGGTATTTTCACACTTAGCATTCCAACATCTACCTTGCCTGAAGATATAGCAGATTCGATCGCACTGACCAAATAAGACGACTTCGAAGGACATATAACGAGAACGATAGACAAGTGGAGATACTTCGACAACATCAGTCTGCACACTGTATCTCTGTGTTTTATCATCCCACATGGATACCTCTCGTGCATATATGTTCGCAACGATCATATGAGACGACATCGAAGCGGGTATAGCGTACACAACAGGCCGAACAAGAAACTTCGACTTTGACTATGTATGCTTTTTAACTTTGCATTCTAGCATCTTGAACGAATGAAGTATATATGACAGCCCATTATATGTGAGTAGAGTACTTTACTTTTTCATATCCACCAAAAACTTCGATTCCAACAATCAAGAGTCGGTAAACCGGCGTGTTCGCCAAAACTTCGAATTTATCAATCTTGATAATAAGTCGGTTATATATCTTATAGGTAGACATTGTCTAGTGTTTCCTGGATTAAAATAACGCTTACAACAGTGAGAGCAAGAAACTTCGACTTGGACCATGTTTACACTGTAACTTCGCATTCTAGAATCTGACATGCATGTAATTGCAGATACGATTGCACTGACCATATAGGACGACTTCGAAGGACATACAACGAGAACAATAGGCAAGTGAAGATACTTCGACAACATCAGTCCGCATACCGTTCCTCTGTATTCTATCATCTCACATGGATACCTCTGGAGCATATGAGTTCGCAACTATCATATAAAAAGACATCGAAGCAGGTATAACGCACACAACAGGCAGAACAAGAAACTTCGACTTCGACTCTGTCTACACTGTAACTTCGCATTCAAGCATCTGACATGCCTACAGTAATAGCAGATGCGATCGCACTGACCATATAAGACGACTTTGAAGAGGACTTATAACGAGAACAATAGGCAAATAAAGATACTTCCACAACATCAGTCCGCACACTGTATATCTGTATTATATCGTCTCACATGGATACTTTTGGAGCATATCAGTTCGCAACGATCAATTGAGACATCAAAACGGAAATAACACATAAAACAGGGAGAACAAGAAACTTCGACTATGTTCACACTGTGGCTCTGAATTCTAGCATCTGACATACCTACGGTTGGAACGGATACGATCGCATTGACCATATGAAAAGACTTTGATAGACATATAACGAGATTGATAGGCAAGTGAGGATACTTCGACATCAGTCTGCACACTGTATCTCTGTATTTTATCATCTCACATAGATACCTCTGGAGCATATCAGTTCGCATCGATCATAGGAGACGACATCAAAACGGGTATAACGCACACAACAGGCAGAACAAGAAACTTCGACTTCGACTATATTTGCACTGTAACTCTGCATTCTAGCATCTGACATGCCTACAGTTATAGCAGATACGATCGCACTGACCAAATAGGACGACTTCAAAAGACATATAACAAGAACAATAGGCAAGTGAAGATACTTCGACAACATCAGTCTGCACACTGTATCTCTGTATTCTATCATCTGACATAGATACCTCTGGAGCATATATGTTCGCAACGATCATATAAGACGACATCGTAGCGAGTATAGCGCACACAACAGGCAGAACAAGAAACTTCGACTCCGACTATGTTTACACTGTACCTCCGCATTCTAGCATTTGACATGCCTGAAGCTATAGCAGATTCGATCGCACTGACCGAATGAGACGACTTCGAAGGACATATAACGAGCAGTCTGCACACTGTATCTCTGTATTCTATCACCTCACATGAATGCCTCTGGAGCAAATCAGATCGCATCGATTATATGAGACGACATCAAAACGGGTATAACGCACACAACAGGCAGAACAAGAAACTTCGACTTCGACTATGTATTCTTTGTAACTTTGAATTCTAGCATCTGATATGCCTACAGTTATAGCAGATTCGATCGCACTGACTATATAGGACGACTTCAGAGGACACATAACGAGAACAATAGGCAAGTGAGTCACTTCTACAACATCAGTCTGCACACTGTATGTATTCTTTCAACTCACATAGATACCTCTGAAGCATATATGTTCGCAACGATCATAAAAGACAACATCATATAAGACGACTTAGAAGCGAGTATAACGCACACAACAGGCAGAACAAGAAACTTAGACTCCGACTATGTTTACACTGTAACTCCGCATTCTTGCATCTGAAATGCCTACAGCAATAGCAGGTATGATCGCACTGACTATATAAGACGACTCCGAAGGACATATAACAGGAACAATTGGAAAGTGAAGATACTTAGACAACATCAGTCTGCACACTGTATCTCTGTATTCTATCATGTCACATGTATACCTTTGGAGCATGGTAGTTCGCAACGATCATATGAGTTGACATCGAATCGGGTATAACGCACACAACAGGCAGAACAAGAAACTTTGACTTCGACTATGTTTACACTGTAACTTTGCATTCCAGCATCTGACGATCGCACTGACCATATAAGACGACTTCGAAGGACATATAACGAGAACAATTGTCAAATGAAGATACCTACTTGACAGTATCAGTCTGCACACTGTATCTCTGTATTCTATTATCTCACATAAATACCTCTGGAGCAAATGAGTTCGCAACGATCATATGAGACGACATCGAAGCGGGTATAACGCACACAACAGGCAGAACAAGAAACTTCGACTTCGACTATGTTTACTTTGTAACTTTGCATTCTAACATCTTGAATGCCCATTCAAGAAGTATATATGACAGCTCATTATATGCGAGTGGAGTACTATACTTTTTCATATCCACCAAAAACTTCGAATTTATCAATCTTGATAATAAGTCGGTTATATATCTTATAGGTAGACATTGTCTAGTGTTTCCTGAATCAAATTACCGCTTACAACAGGGAGAGCAAGAAACTTCGACTTCCACTATGTTTACATTGTAACTTCGCATTCTAGAATCTGACATGCCTACAGTAATTGCAGATACGATTGCACTGACCATATAGGACGACTTCGAAGGACATACAACGAGAACAATAGGCAAGTGAAGATACTTCGACAACATCAGTCCGCATACCGTTCCTCTGTATTCTATCATCACACATGGATACCTCTGGAGCATATGAGTTCGCAACTATTATATAAAAAGATATCGAAGCAGGTATAACGCACACAACAGGCAGAACAAGAAACTTCGACTTCGACTATGTCTACACTGTAACTTCGCATTCAAGCATCTGACATGCCTACAGTAATAGCAGATGCGATCGCACTGACCATATGAGACGACTTTGAAGAGGACTTATAACGAGAACAATAGGCAAATGAAGATACTTCCACAACATCATTCCGCACACTGTATATCTGTATTCTATCATCTCACATGGATACCTTTGGAGCATATCAGTTCGCAACGATCATTTGAGACATCTAACCAGGAATAACGCATAAAACAGGGAGAACAAGAAACTTCGACTATGTTCACACTGTGGCTCTGAATTCTAGCATCTGACATACCTACGGTTGAAACAGATAGGATCGCATTGACCATATGGAAAGACTTTGATAGACATATAACGAGATTGATAGGCAAGTGAGGATACTTCGACATCAGTCTGCACACTGTATCTCTGTATTTCATCATCTCACATAGATATCTCTGGAGCATATCAGTTCGCATCGATCATATGAGACGACATCAAAACGGGTATAACGCACACAACAGGCAGAACAAGAAACTTCGATTTCGACTATATTTACACTGTAACTTTGCATTCTAGCATCTGACATGCCTACAGTTATAGCATATACGATCGCACTGACCATATAGGACGACTTCAGAGGACATATAACGAGAACAATAGGCAAGTGAAGATACTTCGACAACATCAGTCTGCACACTGTATCTCTCTGTATTGTATCATCTCACATAGATACCTCTGTAGCATATACGTTCGCAACGATCATATAAGACGACATCAAAGCGGGTACAACGCACACAACAGGCAGAACAAGGAACTTCGACCCCGACTATGCTTACACTGTTACTCCGCATTCTAGCATCTGACAAGCCTACAGCTATAGCAGATACGATCGAACTGACCATATAAGACGACTTCGAGGGACATATAAAGAGAACAATAGGCAAGTGAAGATACTTTGACAACATCAGTCTGCACACTGTATCTCTGTATTCTATCATCTCACATAGATACATACCTCTGGAGCATATAAGTTCGCAACGATCATATGAGACGACATCGAAGCGGGTATAACGCACACAACAGGCAGAACGAGAAACTTCGACTTCGACTATGTTTACTTTGTAACGTTGCATTCTAGCATCTTGAATGCCCATTCAAGGAGTATATATGACAGCTCATTACATGCGAGTGGAGTACTATTCTTTTTCATATCTACTAAAAACTTCGATTCCAACACAACCAAGAGTCGGTGAACCGGCGTGTTCGCCAAAACTTCGAATTTATCAATCTTGATAATAATTCGGTTATACATCTCATAGGTAGACATTGTGAAGTGTTTCCTGATTCAAAATCACGCTTACAACAGGGGGAACAAGAAACTTCGACTTCGACTATGTTTACACCGTAACTCGCACCGTTACTTCGCATTCTAGCATCTGACATGCCTACAATAATTTCAGATACTAGTAAATGCAGATACGATCGCACTGACAATATAGGACGACTTCGAAGGACATATAACGAGAACAATAGGCAAGTGGAGATACTTCGACAACATCAAACCGCACACCGTTAATCTGTATTCTTTCATCTCACATAGATACCTCTGAAGCATATATGTTCGCGACGATCATATAAGACGACATCATATAAGACGACATCGAAGCGGATATAACGCACACAAGAGAACCAGACCAATTTTCAAAATTCTGTCCTTTTTCCCCAGATTCTACGGAAATTCCGCGATGTGCAGCGGAAAGCCCCATAAGAGCCAATGTAAAGTAAAGCAGATTTTTCCCTAGATCTACGGACTTTTTCAGAGGATTTTAAGGTCTATTCTGGTCATTTTCTACGCTTTCAAGGTCATCCGGCTCCGACGAGTGAGCTATCAGCAAGCTGCTGATAAGAACTGCAATAACACATTGATACGTAACCGTATTCAAATGGGATCGTCGAGGATCAGCGAGCAAAGCTATATATAGGTTGATAAGACGTTTGTATCACTTTTGCCGACGGCACGAACTTAATATCTAGATAGTCTGCAAATGGCGCAAAATTCAAATATAGATAGTCGCCTGCATGTTATACATTATTCGTATGATGACGTCATCGTCGATCCAATTTATATTTAGAATTGAATAAAAAAAGTGTTGGGTCTGTGTAGGGAATCGATCTCGAGTCCCAGAGTCGAGAGTCCGAAGCGCAGCCATCAGAGCCACGACCACTACATGATATTAATTATAGTTTGGAATGTTACATGCAGCATTGGAGCAGACCGGCAAGCACAAGATCCCTTACGATGATTACGCTATGCAACATTGTTGTTGCGATTACCACGCGCGCATTTCGGTAGATTGAAAATCCTTATCGCAATTAACGAAATAATATAAATTATGATGAAATATTTCCATGAAGTTGTTATTCTGTATGCCGATGATAGGGTGGTGAAAATAACAAGAAATATCACCTCGTTATCAAAACCGCAGAGATTATTACGCTCGCGCGATGGAAATCAACGTCGTCGCGTCGCCATCGTGAATAAATTAATTAAAAAAAAGCTGTCATCGCTGGGAATTGAACCAGGGACCTTTGCATTACGCATATACGCACTGTGATATTCCAACCTCCGTGATATTTCGATTATTTTAATGCATGGCGCGCGCTTATCTTTGCAACGGATCTGTAGAGGTAGAGCAAACTGAGAGATGCGTCCCAGAGATAAGAAACTTCGAGTCGAAAATAATATCCATCGCTAGCGCACGCTTATCTTTGCAACGGATCTGTAGAGGTAAAGCAAAGCGAGAGATGCGTTCTAGAGATAAGACGGTATTATATTGAAATAAATTTATGGTGAAATATTTCTATGTTAGTTTTATCGACAATATACACACAACACCAGATGAAGCTTCCGCTGATAAGAGTCGTGTGCAGCGATAATCGTCACATTAATGCCAGACGTTGGAAATTATTATTTATGAAGTCGATAACGTGTTGTCAGATGTTCAAGAAATATCTGATGCCAGGTAATACATGACATATGACGTATGACAAATGGTGTTTGCAATATGATGTATTATGGGAGTGGAAGAATACGAAAACAATTTTTTATTATACTCAGAATATAGAAACAATCAATAGACTTTTCTGTGTATTCTTTCCTCTTGAACCCTCACACTTGACTGGATGTGTACGAGAAACAGAGGGAGAGGGAGAAAAGAGAAGAAGAAGAGATAGTGAGAAAGAGGGAGAGAAAGAGAGGGAAAGTGTTGTAATAGGATGTGAATTGAAGGTATGGACGTGTAAAACAGTTGTATCATGTCTTCTGACGAATACAGACGTGCACTAGAAGAATTTGGTTTGAGGGTTAGACAGCTCAGTGCAGACATCCAATTGTATGAGCAGAAAGTTGACCTGTTTAAAGATTTCGAGCAACTGAGCGTTTGGGATAAGGTGTTCACAGAACCAAGACGCACAGCTACACCTACATCGAGAAGAAGAAGAAGAATTCAACCAACACAGCTACTAGATGGCGATACTGAAAGCAAGCTTCATTCTATTGACAGCTCTGAGCAACAACGTCTTCTACACAAACATACCGTACAATACAAGGAATGTAGCCGTATGTTTCGATGTGAATCGTACACAACAATGTGATTGGAAGATGATGACTAGAATCTATGTCAATGATAACAAACTACCTGTATATTCAATCGACATGCCATAACATGTTAATGAAAGCAGCATCGACTATAAATTGAAATTATAGTTTTCTGATGGCAGTGTCGGCGAAATGGGAGACTGGCAGACACTTACATTGAAAAAATCCTCCGCAAAATTGGATCAAGATACTGTCAATGTCATTGAAATTTTGACACTTTGTTGTACACTTATATGTTCACTTATTTCAATCTCAAATGTTATTGTTGGAATACTGAGAAATGAGGGATGTGATGAATAAAAACTCTGAAATTATTATATATTTTTTTTATTTTGGCAATAAATTACATAACCAATTATATAAAGTATCGACATTGTGGAGACTGCACTGGAACCTTCCTCCATGGAAATGATTCATGCAGGGTGGAATGGATTGTAGGAACGTTATTGGCTGTATGATATGTTTGATTTAGTATAGTTAATAATAAATTGATAAATTATATTTGCGAACAATTTATATTCTGACTTTCAACTTCAAACAATAATCCGTTGCCGTCTCAACGTAGATCATATCATAAAATACAGAGTACTCATATATCACATGTCCCTCTTTTTATAAATCTAATCTATTTGGTTTCTTGTTTTTTCTCCCACTCCTAGTATATCGATGACCATGTTCAGCATTTTCAGCATCGTCGTGGTTTGACTCATCAACTCCTGATTCCTCTCCTTCACTTCTTCCATCATCTTCATAATCTCCTTCACTCCTTCCATCATCTTCATAAACTCCTTCACTCCCTCCATCGTCTTCATAAACTCCTTCACTTCTTCCATCATCATCCTCTAACAATTGTTCATTTTTATCTCATATCTTCTTCTGCTCCCAGATTCAGATTCGGTGATTTCTTCAATGTCA